>JACEEZ010012251.1:37500-62567 GCA_016584305.1 Chionoecetes opilio | reverse complement strand
ATAACATCGGTAAAAAAAAATTTTATTGCCTTTATAGTTGGCGGTTAAATAGGCCAAAATTTAACTGGTTATAAAAAAAGTAATTGACATTTATATATTATGACTATTTAAATATTAAATACTCATTTAAATTTTAAATACTCAAAAGTATTTAAATATTAAATACTCATAAAAGTATTTAAATATTAAATACTCATAAAAGTATTTAATACTGTATTTAAATACATGACAACCAATGTATTTATAAATACATTTCTAAATACACAACTGTATTTAAATACAAATGTATTTATCTCTTTCTCTCTCTCTGTCTGTTTATCGTTCTCTTTCTCTCTCTGTCTGTCTGTAAGTCTCTCTCTCTCTGTCTGTTTATAATTATGATTCTCTCTTTGTCTGTTTATCATTCTCTTTCTCTCTGTCTGTCTGAAAGTCTCTCTCTCTCTGTCTGTTTATCGTTCTCTTTCTCTCTCTCTGTCTGTCTGTCTGTAAGTCTCTCTCTCTGTCTGTTTACCGTTCTCTTTCTCTCTCTCTGTCTGTCTGTAAGTCTCTCTCTCTCTGTCTGTTTATCGTTCTCTTTCTCTCTCTCTGTCTGTCTGTAAGTCTCTCTCTCTCTGTCTGTTTATCGTTCTCTTTCTCTCTCTGTCTGTCTGTAAGTCTCTCTCTCTCTGTCTGTTTACCGTTCTCTTTCTCTCTCTCTGTCTGTCTGTAAGTCTCTCTCTCTCTGTCTGTTTATCGTTCTCTTTCTCTCTCTCTGTCTGTCTGTAAGTCTCTCTCTCTCTGTCTGTTTACCGTTCTCTTTCTCTCTCTCTGTCTGTCTGTAAGTCTCTCTCTCTCTGTCTGTTTATCGTTCTTTTTCTCTCTCTCTGTCTGTCTGTAAGTCTCTCTCTCTCTGTCTGTTATCGTTCCTTTCTCTTCTCTTTTCTCTCTCTCTCCTTGTCTGTCTGTAAGTCCCCTCTCTGTCTGTTTACCGTCTCTTTCTCTCTCTCTGTCTGTCTGTAAGTCTCTCTCTCTCTGTCTGTTTATCGTTCTCTTTCTCTCTCTCTGTCTGTCTGTAAGTCTCTCTCTCTCTGTCTGTTTACCGTTCTCTTTCTCTCTCTCTGTCTGTCTGTAAGTCTCTCTCTCTCTGTCTGTTTATCATTCTTTTTCTCTCTCTCTGTCTGTCTGTAAGTCTCTCTGTCTCTCTGTCTGTTTTATCGTTCTCTTTCTCTCTCTCTGTGATTTTGCCAGTTTACTATTTACGTGATTCAAATGAACTTTCCAGGTTAGTTGGTCATCAATATTTATACCTAGATATTTTAAGATAAGATAAGATAAGATAACTTTATTGTCACATTGAACACATACAACATGAAATTCGTTTTGGCATAAAGCTCACCGTAAAGTGAAAATAACAATTTTACAATACAAAATTAAGTATATTAATGATACTATTTACAGAGTATCATTCCTAATACCAGATACCTGTCACCACCTCTATGCACGCACCACACTGATATCACTAGTGACAGACCTAAGTTACTGGGATGCTATAGAGTTGTACAGTTTTATACTCTTTGGAATAAAAGAAATTTTAAATCTACTTGTGTGTTGCCTAGGGATTTGGTAATCTCCTGCCTGATCTAAGAAAAGTGTATTGACAGTTCAGTGGGTGATTGACATCATTCAGGATTTATCTACCTGCTTCACGCTACCTGCTACCTGCTGCCTGCTGCTTTTTAATGACTTACTAATGTAATTTTTGTCATTACAAATTTTTATTTCATAACTATTAACTCTCTTCTTTCCTGCGAATATTAGGTATTTAGTTTTATCTACGTTAAGAGATAACTTACTACACGAGAGCCAGGTTGAAACATTATTCAACTCAGTATTTAGTGTTCTTACTATATAGTCTAAGTTAGGCCCAGAAAGAGTCAGATTGGTGTCATCTGCGAAGAGCGTGAAATTTAGTATCCGTGATGAATTAATGATGGGGTGAATATAAAGCAAGACAGTAATGGACCAAGTGTTGAGCTTGTGGTACTCCCGTTAGTATTGTAGAGTAGTTTGAATTTTACATTATCAATTACTGTATATTGTTTTCTTTACATAACTAACTTTTTATCCAGTCATTAGATTTGCCCCTTATACCATAATGATGTAGTTTTTTAAGCAATTTTTCGTGGTCTAATGTATCGAAGGCTTTTTTTAAGTCTAAAAATCACTTACAACATACTTTTCCTTGCCAAGACTTGAAAAATTGAATCAATAATTTAGTTAGAGCATGTTTAGGGGATAGATTAGTTCTAAAGCCAAACTGGCAATCAGTTATTATGTTATTCGTATTTAAAAATTCCATTAACCTGTTATCATAGGCCTTTCGTAAATTTGAGATAAAGAGTCAAGTATTGAAATAGGGCGAAAATTGGAGCTATCATCTGCCTTACCACCCTTATGGATGGGCTATGATTTTGGCCGTTTTTCATATCATGGGAAAAATAGCTGTTTGGAAGGATTTGTTAATATTGGGAGACAACACAGGGGCTAAGACTGAAACTGCTTTTTTAATTACTTTACAGGGGATATTATCAAAACCGGGTGAAAAAAATCTTTTAATGATTTATTATTTTTGTGATTCTTCGGGGGGTGGTATCTGAAGGAAAAAAATCTGGATAAGTGTCTGTAAGTTAAAACATTGGGGGGACATTACAGTGGGGAATTTTGCTTGCAAGATCATGACCTATGTTGGTAAAATAGGTATTAATAGGATTAAAATATCATGGGGATCAGTACCTTGGTGTTGTCATCAGTAAGGTATTAAATTTAGGATGATCTTCTTTGCTTTTGATTAATTCATGAATTACTTTCCACATCTGTTACTTTTCCCTACACTGGCAGCAAATGTTGCTCTGTAGTGCTGTTGTCGGGCCTCTTTTAGCATGTTGGTAAGTCTATTTCTGCATTAAGTCTATTTCTGCTTTTTTCTCTTTTCTGACTGTAAGTCTCTCTCTTTGTCTGTTTATCATTCTCTTTCTCTCTGTCTGTTTATCATTCTCTTTCTCTCTCTGTCTGTTTATCATTCTCTTTCTCTCTCTGCTGTTTATCTTTCTTTTTTCCTCCTGTCTGTTTATCTTCTCTTTCTCTCTCTGTCTGTTTATCATTCTCTTTCTCTCTTGTCTGTTTATCATTCTTTTTCTCTCTGCCCTGTTTATCATTCTCTTTCTCTCTCTGTGTTTATCATTCTCTTTCTCTCTCTGTCTGTTTATCATTCTCTTTCTCTCTCTGTCTGTTTATCACTCTTTCTCTCTCTGTCTGTTTATCATTCTCTTTCTCTCTCTGTCTGTTTATCATTCTTTTTTCTCTCTGTCTGTTTATCATTCTCTTTCTCTCTGTCTGTTTATCATTCTCTTTCTCTCTCTGTCTGTTTATCATTCTTTTTCTCTCTCTGTCTGTTTATCATTCTCTCTCTCTCTGTCTGTTTATCATTCTCTCTTTGTCTGTTTATCATTCTCTTTCTCTCTGTCTGTTTATCATTCTCTTTCTCTCTCTGTCTATCTGTAAGTCTTTCTTTCTCTCTCTGTCTGTTTATAATTATCTTTCTCTCTTTGTCTGTATTATCATTCTCTTTCTCTGTCTGTTTATCATTCTCTCTCTTTTTGTCTGTTTATCGTTCCTCTTTCTCTCTCTGTCTGTCTGTAAGTCTCTCTCTCTCTCTTTGTCTGTTTATCGTTCTCTTTCTCTCTGTCTGTAAGTCTCTCTCTCTCTCTTTGTCTGTTTATCGTTCTCATTTCTCTCTCTCTGTCTATCTGTAAGTCTTTCTTTCTCTCTCTGTCTGTTTTTTAATTATCTTTCCCCTCTTTGTCTGTATTTACCCATTCTCTCTCTTTGTCTGTTTATCATTCTCTTTCTCTCTCTGTCTGTTTATCATTCTCTTTCCTCTCTCGTCTGTTTATTCATTCTCTTTCTCTCTGTCTGTTTATCATTCTCTTTCTCTCTCTGTCTGTTTATCATTCTCTTTCTCTCTCTGTCTGTTTATCATTCTCTTCTCTCTCTGCCCTGTTTATCATTCTCTTTCTCTCTGTCTGTTTATCATTCTCTTTCTCTCTCTGTCTGTTTATCATTCTCTTTCTCTCTCTGTCTGTTTATCATTCTCTTTCTCTCTCTGTCTGTTTATCATTCTCTCTTCTCTGTCTGTTTATCATTCTCTTTCTCTCTTTGTCTGTTTATCATCTCTTTCTCTCTGTCTGTTTATCATTCTCTTTCTCTCTGTCTATCTGTAAGTCTTTCTTTCTCTCTCTGTCTGTTTATAATTATCTTTCTCTCTTTGTCTGTATTTATCATTCTCTTTCTCTGTCTGTTTATCATTCTCTCTCTCTTTGTCTGTTTATCGTTCTCTTTCTCTCTCTGTCTGTCTGTAAGTCTCTCTCCTCTCTTTGTCTGTTTATCGTTCTTTTTCTCTCTCTGTCTGTAAGTCTCTCTCTCTCTTTTTGTCTGTTTATCGTTCTCATTTCCTCTCTCTCTGTCTATCTGTAAGTCTTCTTTCTCTCCCCTGTCTGTTTATAATTATCTTTCTCTCTT
This sequence comes from Chionoecetes opilio, assembly GCA_016584305.1. NCBI lineage: Eukaryota > Metazoa > Arthropoda > Malacostraca > Decapoda > Majidae > Chionoecetes > Chionoecetes opilio. The sequence goes on along the minus strand of JACEEZ010012251.1, from coordinate 58,010 downwards.
TGTCTGTCTATTTATCATTCTCTCTTTTTGTCTGTTTATCATTCTCTTTCTCTCTCTTTACACTTTAATCATTAATAACACAATCGTATGTATTCAGTGCAACTCCTTCACAACTTAAGACGGGTTTCGTTCGACCAATCAGGAGCAAGGGGCGTGGCCTCCTGGGTGCACCGGGGGACCAATCAGGAGCAAGGGGCGTGGCCTCCTGGGTGCCCCGGCGACCAATCAGGAGCAAGGGGGCGTGGCCCCCAGGGGTTTGCACCGGCGACCAATCAGGAGCAAGGGGGGTGGCCTCCTGGGTGCACTGGGGAGTTAAAATCTTCACTACTCTTGGTATGGTTAGCCAATCACAACTTTGTATACGTTTGCATTCAGCCAATCGGGTACAAGGGGGCGTGGCCTCCTTAGTGCACTTTGACCCATAATAAAAAAATAGACTATAGTGTTGTCCTAGATATCATAGGGTATATAATACCAGCAAGTGAGATCCCAGAATTCACAACCCCACACTCCAAAAATCATCTTTGTGATGCTGCTAATTCTGCTTACCACCGTAGGCTTGGCCATGGACGGCAAATCAGCATTCCTGATCCTGCTCCAGCAACCAGTAAAACCCGGGGCTGGTCGACCATCAATCCGTACTCAACAATCTACTCCTGTACGCGAGCTACTGCGATACATGTGTGGAGACTTTCACTAGAGACTTGCAATCGTATCTCAGAGCATTCTCACAATCTCAATCTCAAACTCAATCTCAATTCTCAACAACAGAGCACCAAAACCATCCTTTATTCAGGTAAGGGTCTGCACCTCTTTCCCTTCTCCCTAACGAGTCTTCACCACTCTGCTCTGAATTACATGATCCTGCTTAATCCTCTTGGTGGCTCTTAATTTCTGCCTACGCTAACAGACACATTTACACATTTACGTAGGCTGGGCAGATACATTTGGGAAGAGCCCCTTTTAGTCTGCACTCTGTCAAGCAATTCAAAAGCTGCAATAGGCTTAGTTGGTTCTGCCAAAATATGAGCGATGAACTGTTTGTAGGTGCTTCATTTCCACCACGATAGCATGACTGATATCGGGAGCATACTTATCTGCCGGTGATTTTGATTGAAGTGAGCTCCTTTGCTGATATTGTTAGGTACTTCCAAGGAGGAAACAGAAGTTTTCAGAAATATTCTTGGCAGCTTGAAGTAAGAGGAGTCAGCCAATGAATTATTCAATAATGTACTGTATTTGCCGGCGCATAAGACGCACCCCTATTTTACAAGGGGGTTTTGAGAAAAATATATATATTGGTGTTTTTGAGGGGGGTTTTTTTTATTTATTTATCAAAAGTATGAAAAAAAGGATTTGTAGGGGAAACCAAATGATTATGAGCATGTACCTAAATACAATATTCACAGTGCAGTGAATGTAAAAGAAAAAATTATACTAGTTAAAATGTAAAGGGAATGAAAAGGGTAACCAAAATCGGTCATAATATATTGCAGGATGCCCCCACGAATTTGATATTCTGATATTTTGCTACCTATGACATATAGCTTAGATTTAATGTTGTAGGGATGCTTTTTTGCTTTTCTAATATGTTTTAGACTTTGTGGAAAATTTGCATAGATATTTGGGATCATTTGGTAGTGGGCTTTTAAAAGTCCCTCAAAAGACTCTTTCCTACATCATCGTGTAGCTTTCTTCATTCTGAGTATTTTGAGCCCCATTTCCCATGGCGCAATTGAATAATAATGGCATTACACGCAGTAAACCCCCAAAAACTACCGTATTTCAGCCAGAAAATTAAGTTAGGTTAAGGGGAGAGTCCGCCGTGAAAATTTTAAATTGCATCTACGATCATGAATAATTTATATGTTGTGTATATTAGTAGCCCTTTTTATCACATGAACATTTCAAGCTGATCAGATTAAAGGAAAAAATTGAAAAAATTAAAGAGCCTATTTTGCGGTTTTTATGAAATTTTGAATTGCATCTTCTCAGCCATTTTTGACCGATTCCTTGTGACATGAGCATATGATAATTCATTGTTATTCTAACAATTTGTTTCTGAGAATATTTTGAAAAATTTTTTTCGATTTTTTTTTAATTGTAAAAAAAAAAGGAAAAAAAAAAAAAAAGGAAAATTTAAGGATAATTTTCCATATATCAAAACTGAGACTTAAAAACAAAAATTTTCTCAGAACAGATTTTTCTACGATATTTGATTTTTGTTTCCTAAAGTTTTGTGAAAAAACGTGCCAAAAATAAAAGAGATGAATTTTATGTTCTTTTATACTAGTTTTGAGAAAAAAAGCGTTTGAAGTTTTGCTAAAGTTTCTGCGCTCCAGTGAAGGTACTATACTGGTCAATGCTACTTTCATATGAATTTTATGGATCAGTAATCACATATGAATGCATGCATAAAAGGATCTGCACCTTGTCCCCCTTATAAAGGTATTAATTTAAAGGCACAAAGGCGAGGGTGTCAGGGCGCCACGCCCTCATTGTTGCAAGGTTCCATCAAACTTCACCAGTGCATAGCCTTCGGTTGGAATTCCTTTGTCGTCTTCCTCTTCTTGTTTATTGTCTTCTTCGGTGTATTCTTCTCTTTTCTCTCTTTTTTAGGCCTTTTGGATGTATACATTTGTTCCAAACATTTTGTGAACAGGTTGCACTTTTCATATCCAAAATTGTTCCAGAATTTTTACCTGGGTAACAAACTTCACCCCGAAGATTGCTGGGGGGGTTTTTTAAGGCTTAGTTTTGGTATATGGGAAAATTATCCAAAAAAAAATGTATTTTTTTTTTTTTTTAAAAAGTTTTGAAAGTCTAAATGCCCCTCGCTATGGGCATTAAAAAATGTCCGACTGAAAAAAATTCACCATTCGAAAGCCAAAGGATAGGGGGGTTTCCATAGACCATATAACTCAAATTCGTATATTAAAAAATTATTTTCATATTGTCACGGCGGACTCTCCCCTCAAATCAGAATTAGGTTAGGTTAGAGGGGGGGTTGGTTTAATAACAGATGATATTGAGAAAAAACGAAAATTACCCATAATATGGCAGTGTGAAGCGTAGCAATGTTTGCGGGGCGGACCCGGAGGGGCAGGTTGCGCCCCCCCCCCCCCCCCACACACACACACCACGTGTAAACAAACATTGATTTTTAAAAAAATGAGAGCCAGATTAATTCCAAACTCATCAAAACCCATTCAGGAGGACTAAGTTTCGGCCTTGAAATCTGTGGTTGTCCAAGAACAAAAATTCACTTAAGATATTTAGGTAACACTGTAAGGTAACCATCTCTACCTTGTGTTATTGTTGTAATTGTTGAAGGGCACCATTGTCGGGATCGACGATATTTGCCCAGGTTTACACCTATGAATCTATCACAGTCGCGAGGTTGATTAGTCTTCTTCCGGAAGGTACAGGTGAAGGCTGGTTCACTCTGAAATCACGGCAGCGTTCCGTCAGCCGTGCCTTGTATTCACACTATTCGTCGCGGTTCCGTCATTTTCGGCAGTTCCTGCTCACCCTGTAAGCAGACATGGTGCCTCAGAGGCTATGGTTGAAGAAATTTACATTAATAGCACTTCTATCGGATGAAGAAGAGGAGTTGAACTATAAAAGACACTGTTTTGGGTACATAAAGCCTTGAGAAAACGACAATTATCAGCACGGCAGTCATTACGTTGAGATATTCTTCCCCAGAAACCGTTACGTGACAGGACGGTAAAGTAGTACTGGAGCCGTGACGGCGGTTCAACGTTTAGTGTAACACGTCTATTTGTTTGAATGTAAGACATTCTAACGGATGTGATGAGACGGTGCCGTGTCACCATGATGGTATGGTGTGATTCGGCCTTGAGGCGGACGGTTGTGGCGCCGTGATGGGTCTTGGTCTTGGTGTACCGCGTGGAAGACTTTTGTCCCGTCTACAGGTACCGTTGCAGCCTTTTTTCTAGCACTCTTTCATACAGTTTCCTTATCTGTAGAGGTACAGGGGGTGAGGATTGAGGGGTTGAGTGGTACAATGGCCTATGCTGTCTCCTATCCCACCTTGCTTACCACTGTAGCGGCGCTAACCCACACACGCACATACACACCTGCATCGGCTTAGGCCACCCCCCTGTCTGGGACCAGGATTAGAGGGTGACCTGACACTGACCTGACTTGTCCTCGCCGCCACAACTGCAACACCAGCCAGGTTATTCAGTCAGCCACAGGACACACAGACACATGCTGCACACCTCTTGTCCCCACGTTGTACAATGACTCGCTGTCAAATAAACTACAAAGCCAGGACGCCCTTTCTCCATCCTTGTGTGTATAGACAGACTCCCCAAGATACTACACCTCCCTCTCACCGCTCACACTCCTTCAAATAAACTTTAACACTCTCTTTGTTTCACTATTCCATTTATCAACAATACTCATTACAGCGAAAATTCCATCACCATTTTCTGCCTCTCTTCTATCATCTCCTTCCAACTGTTGTGTCAACTTGTGTGGCCAGAGTCGAATGCGGGTTAAGGCGACATCTAATATGCGGGATGTTTGTCTTTTCCATGGGTGCGGGGAGGAGTCTGAGCGGTAATGACCCATGGTGGGTGTGCGGAGGCGGTCGCCGAGTGAAGTAATCCAGGTGAAGCGGCAGACCTGAGATATCAGACGTTTTACAATGGAGAGCAGCAGCTGGGTGTGGATCATGCTTACATCTGCCACGGCCCCTCTTGGCAGCAACAATCGCTATCTTGTTGTCCCAACTCTTGTTTTCTCTTAAACTCCAACCTTTCTTAGTATTATGCATTACTGTTGATAACCACTTACACATTTGTGCTCAGTGAACTACTGCTCAACACAGATCACTCCAGACCCCTTATTAATACACCACCGGCTGTTCTGCATTCTCTGCCCGACCTCTCGTGCGCTAATATGGCCGCATTAGACGCAGGGTGAACTTTGCATTCCTTTTTAAGGGAAAAACTGCGTCTTATGCGCCGGCATATACGGTATATATATAACGCAGACTTTCTGAAAATTCTTCTTCGGGTGACTCATCTGCTTCATTTTGTTGTGATAAATCTGAACTGCTGTGCCAAACACCATCATCATGAAATATTCTTTTGCGTTTAGGTGCAGCTGCTTTACCACGACTACGATACAGTTTCATTTGATGCCGGGGGTTTGAAGCAACTAGTTTTGCTTTCATTCCATAGTTTTTCAGTATTTTGGAATCTGTCGGTTTTACAAGCAGTCCCTCTATGTTTGATGGGTCCTAGGGGGCCCATAAAAGTCTCGTTGGGCCCCCAGAAACCCCAGGCCCCGGGACAAATGCCCAGCAGCCCCCCCCCCCCCCCCTCTCGGGGGCCTGCCTACATCCCCCTTTTCATCCCCATCCATGAACTACCCGCCCCCTTAAAAAGCCCCTAATACCCCGCACTAATACCTGTCTACTGAGTCCTTTCCAATCATTCACCACCCTATTTTAAACCCGTTTTCCCTATTTTTTTTTTAAATCTACATTTTCCAGCTTGAACCCGTTACTTTTTGTTCTACCCGGTTATACCGTAAAAAACTTTTCCTACCTCCCTTTTATTAAACCCCTTTTATCCATTTAAAAAAACTTCTTCAGTCCCCCTTTACTCGCGTCTCTCGAGGAGTGAAATTTTTAATAATTTAAATCTCTTCTCAAAAACTAAAGTTACGCACCCCCTTAAATCATTTTGGTCATCCTTCTCTGAAATGTTCTAAAAGGGGGGGGGGGAAAATCCATCCTGTAATATGGAGCCCAAAAAAACTGAATGCATGTCTGGGTGGGGCCCTTTACTAGAGCCAGTTTAAAGCTTTAGAATAATTCGCACTTCTATTTTTTAAATTCTGGTAATGAACCCAAACACTTATTAGCTCTATTTCTGCCTCAATACATTTTTTCCTAGGTCGGGGGTTGGGCTCACCCCACCCCAAGATCTTTTTCACCTTTTGTCTTTTCGCGAAATTGTGTATGGTGTATCTATTCCCGGGTTTTTTCTACCAACATTCATAACGCTGCCATTATCCTATAAATTCCATCTGCCATCTGACTGCCCACTCGTTACACTCAACACACAAAGCAGCTGCCCGGAAAACCCCGTTGGTTTCCGCCAACAACAAACCCACCAATATTCAGAGTATTGGATTTACTTTTCAAAGAACTAAAAACCCCGGGAAAACCATTACACTACTTAAGTGGGGGAAACCTGTATTTTATTGTCCACAGAGTAGGCTTCCAGTTAGCACAACTTGTTCCGGGCCTGGGGGTTTTGTTGTTTGGGCCCTCCGGCTTATTTTTCAGTCCCCCCAATCCAAAAACCCCCATGCAGGTGGCCAATGACCAAAACCATCGGGGTGCACAACACTCCCTTATGAAAGTCTGTGGTCGGCGCCCCTCAGTCCCACAAAACATGTGCCTGTCATATGGCAACATAGCACAGGTACTACATCTTGTCCAAGAGGAACACAAACCTTGTTTCTGGTTTACGGGAAAGTGACATTTTTGTTTGGTTTTAGGTTTTAAGTAAAACCCTTATAACTGGGCTTGTTAATGGGAATTTGATGTAACTCGGCAAGGAAAGGACAGATTTTTTAATTTTTTTTAATTATATTTTTTATTTTTTTAAACTTTGTATAGTGCGTGTAGGCAGTGACCTCAAGGGCCAGATGGTGGGCCCTGGAGGCTCATTGAGGGCTGTGAGGGTTTGGCCCTCGCCGGGGTGGCGCAGGCAGGTTTCTTATAGTGAGCCTGTATTAGAGGCTCATGCCCCCCCCCTGTGTCTCGATGCACTGCACAAAGGTAGAGTTAATGGACAGGGCAGGGGGTTTTCTTAGGCCACTCGACGTGCAAAAAGATTTAAGTGGTTTTATGGGTCTCACTGGGGATCAAACCGGGGTTTTCGAGAACGCCCCCTGGTGACATTTGAAATACAGTAGTAGATGAAATCCCAAAACATTTAAAAATGGGTGGCAAAGCCCCAGTGCGGGGCGGGGCCGTGTTTTTGTCGCCCCAAGCACCGTTTGGTTACGAATCCGTTTTTTGTCGAAATTTAAAAAAGGATTGGTTTCTGCTTAAAAAACACAACAAGCTTGGAGGGGCCGAAATAATAATAAATGCAAAACATTGCAAACAATATCACAAAGTAGTAAACACACTTTTCGGGAAAGTTTTTTGGATGGGATTCGTAATTGTAATTTTTGTTACAATTTAAATTTTTTTTTTTTCCCCAATCAGAGGGGGGCATTTGCATAATTCGGCATTGAATAACTGGGCAAGGGCCGGGCCCCCTATCGTGCAGTTATAAGGTTTTACTGTACTTCTTTTTCCCTTTGTCCTTGTGTTACAGGAAGCAAAGGGGGTTAAAGGAGATTTCAGTGTTTGATAAAAAAAGTCTGGTCCCGTCCACGTCACTGCAAGGATTTACTGGTTTCTGGGGACCAGGGAGGGGCCCTCCGTGGTGTATCCTTATCCCGGGCAACCCCACCAAACGTGACTGGTTCTGTGAGCCACTGTCGTGGCGGGGGGCTGGACTTTTTTTAAAAACCCTCCAGCGTTTAAAATCCCCCCAGGACTTAATTACCTGGATTGGTAAAACGGGGGTTTGGAGACATAAAAAGCAGAATTTCGGAGGGCCTTGAGCTTTTCACGTCCGACCCCCACGCTCTGCGGGAAAGTTGCGGATTGATTTGGGGCAGATTAGAGGGGGGGGAACGATGGGCAAAGTAGGTGTTTTCAATGTGGTTCAGATGAGGCCAAGTACCCCCCTGAGTGTTGGAAGGTGAGACCCCAACCTCCCAAATCCCACCTACATCCTCTTAAAAATTTTCCAACCCAAAGTCTTTTTTTGTTCAGTCTTTTCAGCATTTTTTCCCATTGCCCTCCATCTTTCTTATCTCTATTTTGCCTGCTAAATATCACCGGGGGATTTACTGAGGGGAAAAGACTTCTCACATTATGTACAACAAAGTGGAAGAATTACCTGGGGCTGTTTTTTATGCCTTCCATGGAATAACTACCGTACTTTTTCCTTGTTAGAAACCTTCTCTCCATAACTGCTACTCTGACCTCAAAGTCCCTGAAACTTATCAAGCAGGGGTACATGGGGAAACACAATGAAAGGATGCAGGTGGCAATGCATGCACCTTTTGCTTCTCAGTGTGAAAAAAGGGATCTGTGGTGGGGAGATGCATTCAAAAAGGGGGTTTTTCTCATTTTGTTTGGGCCAAATTTAAAAATTTTTATTTTTCTAAAAAAATGGATGCAAAAGATGTGAGATAGATAGAAGAAAAGGTCAGTATCATTTAGATTAACCCACTGCAAAAATACAGTGCTGGCAGAGACCGGCACCCTGGAGGCGGCGAGACAATGGGGGGGGGTTTGGTTCATTGATTTTTGGGGGTAATGTGAACTAATATATTAAAACCCTATAAGGTTTGGGCGCCTGCATGACGCACGGCAGCCGACGCTGGCCCGGGGGGTAAGAGGCGTTTGTAGCTCGCAGGAGCCCCCAAGGGGGATTCTGTGTTATCCCCGCTCGCGTGAGCCCGCTTGAATTCAGTAGTACAGCTGGGTTTTTTGGTTTTTGATTTAGTATTTCCTCTACCAGTCAAAAAACAAGATAGCCCAGATCATTGCTTGAAGAAGGGAGGCCACAAAAACCCAAGGGAAAAAACCGGGTGATCGGTCTAGCAAAGTCAACAGTGCGACGGAATGGGGACCCCATTCACACCCCCCACAGAAGTCTTCCACGAATGGCCACAGTTTTCCTCGGCACGATGGCAAACCCCTATTTTTTCCCCTCCCTGATGTGGCACTGTTGTTTGCAACCAACCCCAAAGGGCCAACCCAGGAGGCCCCCTTTTCAAACCTGCCAAAGGGGTCAAACTGATCTTGCAGGGTTTCACTTTTAAAAGGGCATGCCCCTTCCCGTTCTTAAAGCCTTGGCTGCAAAAGCAGAATAGTGAACCAAGGTTGGTGGGCCAAAGGCCACAAACACCAAAAAAATGCAAAAATTTCTTTTTTCAAATGGTTTTTTCCAAAGTGTGAAAAAGATTTTTAAAGATGAACATTTTCTCCGCCATTACTACTATCCAATAATTCCCACATCATCTTTTACTGTTATAAATATATATATATATAAAGCTTTTATTTTTATCACAAAGTCACTTTTTCACACGTACACATAATATAAATAACATTTTGGATGTTTCCCCTGGAATGTGATGGGAGGTACAGTGCGACGCAGGGAGCCATGACGACAGCATGGTCAGAGTTTATACCCTGATCAGGACAAAAGACGTCTTTAAAACCTCAATTGCCGAAGTGTGAGTTTGTCAACTCCAAAGTGTCAGGTTTTTGTGTGAGATCGTCAGTTTTTTTTAAGGGCTTCCATATCTGTTGGGACATATCAATACAAAAATCTTGCTCACATGTCTGGTCAAACATTTCATAGTGTGAAGAGACTGATGGACTATGTCATAGAAATTTTAAAATTGTTGTTACCCCAAACTGCTACCAAAATTTTAAAATTTTCAAATTTTTTTTTAAAATTGAAAAGTATGGTTAGCACAATCTCATAAAGGGCACCCATGTACTTTCGTCTAAAATATTTTCTAGTTTCTACAAACTTGGGGGTCAATGAATTTCAAGAGTTGGGGGTATATTTCCCGTATTTTAGGGGGGGCACGGAAGGAGAGGTAGAGAGGCCCCTAAAGGAAAAAAGTGTGGTATCTTTTTAATCCCCTCATGAAAAAAAGGGGATGAGAAATCAAAAAGAAAGGCACTAGAGAGCCAATAGTCCTTCAGGAAAGGGGAGAAGGATGACAAGAAGGGAAACCCAGAGGAAAAAAGATGCTGGAAGTATGAGAGGGGACCTTAGTCAGCCCCCCTCACAAAAAGAACAATGGTTTGTAAAGTAAAAAATTGGGAAAAAGAAATAGAGTGTCTAAAAAATGTTTCTCAATTGTTTTCTCATGTCGCTGCAATTTGTCAAATGTTGCTCCAAACATTTTGAACAGTTCAAAATGATCAAAATTTTTTGTTTGATGGGATAAGACATTAGCAATACAAAAATGAGATGGAAAAAAAAGACATCCATCATCAGGCATCCATGTAAACTAGAAAGACAAAAAAAGAGGTATGTGTCTGTAATGAGCTTTGCATTTTATGTTTTCCAGGGGGGGGTGGAGGTTTGGTGGTTTAAAATCGCGGGGCCCCACCCAAACCCGAATGGTACCATATCGGGGACTTATTCAACACACCACCATGAGGGGATCTTCTGGCACCCAAGGCACGGTGAAGTATCCCCGAGGCAAACCCCCAGATGATCCCGGGCCGCCTTCTTACAGTCACCCGCCAATCCCCCCCAATACTCCATGACAAAAAAAGTTGAGTGCCAAAAAAATATTAAATGCCAAAAATGTAGCTTTTTTTTTTTGTATAAATACAATATCACTACAGTAACACACTAACACAACGGAAAAGCTGTACGTTACACAGCCCGGTTGCTTTATCTATGTAGTATGCTGTGTATAAATATTAAAAAAAATGTATATCTTTTGTATAAATTCAGTATCATACAGTAACTAAACTAAAAAACAGGGAAAGCGAAGTTACTCTCCCTGTGTTGCTTTATCTAGTATATGCATGTTAAATATTAAAAAACAATGGGATACTTTTTTTAAACTTTAGTATCACTACAGAAAATCACTAAACAACGGGAAAAGCTTACGTTATACATCCCGTGTTTTTTACTAGAGTATGCAGTGTAAAAATTAAAAACAAGGTAACTTTACAAAAAATTATTTCCTCTCTTCCCTTTTTTGGGACCAAATCTGGTAAAGATCAGAAAAAGTTTGCAGGAAAAATATGTTACTTTTTTTGGGACTTTTATTACCCTTTCACTCTCAAATTAGACAGAACTTCAAAAAAACACAAAGAATTTCAAAATTAATAGATGGGTTTTTTCTTTTAGTTTGAAAATTCAGTTTTTAATTGAAGTTCAGTTATTTTTAATTTAAAGTAATCGAGACCCATTTTTTCTTTGCAGATTATGTTTAATGTTCATTCAAAATACCTAATCCACAAAAATTATTAATTTTCCACACCTTATTTCCCAAAAATAGGGGCTTTTGTAAAAAACGCCCCCCCAAAAACAACAGCCCCATTCCACTGTGGCGGGAAAAAAGGGTGACGTCACAGAGGAAGCCCCCCCACCCCCGGGCCCCGATACAAATACAGTATTTGACTCAGAAAAAAAAATGGTACTTGAAGGGTTTGGGGTTTCTGATAAAAAAAATTTCGATTGGCATATACTTGCATCCTGTATGGGTGCAGCAAGAAAGCTGTCCTTTCCCGAGAGCTTTGCACCCTTTCCAACCTATACGGCGAGGAATATGTGTGCGAGTGTGGAGCGGGGGGCGGTGTTTGGCAGATTTTCGGCTCAGTGAGAATTAAAATTTCGATGAACAAAATTACACTCGAATCTCCGGGCCCCACTCACCCCAAGTCCCCCCCCCCGCCGCCGCCGCACTGTTGCCAGCCCGACACCAGGATTTTGGGAATTTTTTGACTGAAAAAAAATTTTAAAAAAGGCTATTCCGGGGGGAAAAAGTGGTAAATTTTATTCGGATAATAAATGGAATTTTGGTTTTAATTCGATGGATTTTTGAGGGATTGATTAAAAAATTTAGTTAATGATGGGAAAAATTTGTAAAAATTCAGGTTTCAGATTTTTTTAAATGTCGTAGAGTTTCCCCTATTACAAGCAGTGGCAAACGGTGTCTGTAGGTTACGTATAATCACTTTATTTTAATAATCTGGAAAACAGAGGCGGCAAGTGGATTTTGTGGCCCTCCAGTGGCTCCAAACGGGCGGCTTTTGGCTTGAACCCGCTAGATCGTACGTCAGTGAAAGGGGCCCCTCTAATTTTCCTTTTTCCTCCTCTTAACTTGAACAATGCATTAAATTTTCTCATTTTTCCCCGCTACCATAACAATATATTTAGTTTTCAATATAACCTTCACAAAAGATTAAAATACCTAGAGCTATAGATGACGGCGACCCTCCCGTAAGGGGGCTGTAACAAGACCTTTCCTTTTCCTTCCCTAATTTGCCCCCTTCACCCCCAGATCTTTCCGGCTAAAAAAAATTTCTGTTTTAAACCCATAAAATTACGAATGACTGAATACACCAAATTAACTATGGACAAGGATCTAAAACAGGTCAAGTATAAAAACTTTGTTTATATTCACTAAAAATTGTTTAATGGTACCCAAATAACAATGGAAAGACGTTTGGGTCTAAGGGGGTTTTAAGTAAAGGGGGAAGCGGGAAAAAAAATACTTGATAGTTATATTTCCCCCTTTGCGTATCTAACGGGCTGTCTTGATTATGTGTGGTTCGTTATGAAGAGAGGGATACTTGTCCCCCTTTGGAAACTATGATTCAGGAAAAAATTGTGTATGTAACTGTGTCAAAAAAAAAGGGGTCTTTTGTCTAAAATTGAAACTATCTTGTCTCCTCTTTTAGCAATGAGAGAAGAGAGAGAGAGAGAGAGGAAGGAGAGAGGGAGAGAGAGGAGAGAGGAGAGAGCGCCTGGCCAGTTGTTCACTGGTGCACACACACTCCTTCCACACTAACATATGATGGCTACAAAAAAAAACCCTTTTTTCTTTTCAAAGTTTAAGGCTCAACCTTTTCCAAACCCACATAGTAAAATAATACTGCTTGGAAGCATGGGGAAAAAAATATTGACCTTCACGCCCAGATCTTGCCTTGGGTATAAAAAAATTTTAGTTTCGAGCCTAGAATTTCGAAAAGTGACTGAATATACCCGATTATTAGGGACAAAGGGGGCTAAAAAAGGTCAACTATTAATAATGCTTATATTTACTAAAAAAAATTGTTAATAGCCCCAAATTACAATGGAAATACGTCTGGGCCCCCCAAGGGGGAATATAAAAAATGAAGCTTCCATCTTACCATTATTCCATGACCTCGAAAGAATGGATTTGGGATGGATGGCTAACACAGGCCAATAAAATCTACATACTAACAAGGGGAAACATTATCAAAAAACAACGATGCATACACAACAACTGATAAACTTTGTGCGAAATATATATTTCCCCATAAAACTCTAATCTAGAATACAGTGTAATGTTGCAAGTCAAAGAGGGTGCCAGGGTTTGCAAAATTTCAAAAAAAAAAACGAAAAAAACCCCCTTGAGGAAAACTAGCAAACTACGTCATTGACTGGGCCAAAACACTAATTACTAGCTAGATACCCATGGGTTTTTGTGAGTTTGAAAAAAGAAAAAAATAAGTCAGAGGCGGGGGGAGACCTACAAAAGGGAGTTCCGTTAAGGGAAGGTTAAAGGGAAGGAACATTAGAGTAGCAAAGCCCCTCCACCTACAACCCTTCTGCCATTTGGGGCATGCTATTGGTAGGGTGGTGGGGGGGTTTCCTCTTCCCTTCCCAAACTCGGCCAGACTTTGCGCCCCTCACGTAGCCTCCACAGTAAGCTCAGACTTTTAAATTGCACCCCCACTGCCAAAGGAAAAATGTTTTATTTAGTTGTTGCTTTAATTTGTTGTTCTTATGTTGTGTGTATGTGTGCAAGATTGGTAGTATTTACGTAGTTGTGTTTACCCACTGTGTTTTTACGGGGCCTGGCTACACTGGTTGGTCCCGTCTCCGTATCTACATTTATCCAGTCTTTTTTTAAAACTGGTGCACATTATGTGCCGAAACCCCTCCTCTTTTGTCCATTCCAAACTTCTTTTCTATGGGGGAATCTGTACTTCTTTATGTGGTTCAGGCATCCCTTTTCCAAATTTTTTCAAATTTTCGGGGTTCGATCCCCGGGCGGAGCGAAGACAGACGGGGGGGCCCCCTTTAAAAAACCCGACCCCTGTCCCCCAAAGCAGTGAAGGGGTCCGGATGTTACCCGGGGGGTTTTGTGCCCCGCCTCCCGGGGTGGGGCCCCTTCCCCCCAACACTAAGCACAAAGGGAGGAATGATAAAATGTAGCTTTGGAACGGGGCCATCCCAGCTAACTCGGGCCCTGAAAATACACTCGTAGGTAAAATACAGAAAACAGCCTCACAGACAACACACACACAAACAGTCACTCACAGACAACCACACAACCCCACACCTCTTTTGGTTTGAAAAGGGGGGGTATGGTAGAGGGGAGGGAGAGGGGCACCGGCTGTTGGGGCAATCCAGAGCTCCGGCAGGCGGTTGGCCCCCGGGGGAAGGCAAACAGCGGCCCAGTGTCACCGACATCATTTGGCGGTGCGCTTTCCCCGAGGGGACTGCGGGGGGTGTGAGGGGGATGCGAGAAGGTGATTTGGGGGTGTGAGATTCAGTGGTGGGGTGGTAGGTCGTGAGAGGTGTGACAGAGGGGCTGAGAGGGAGGTGCAAAGACGGCTGTAGGCCAACCTCAAACAACAGACATAAGGGCACTGAAAAAAAAAACCACATGAATGGCATACATTATGCGTGTAAAACATGAAGAGAAGTATTCATCAACACACTGCGATATTACGAGTTTATCTCAAGGTGTAAGAAACCTTACTGATTACCAGCACTTTATGGCACACAAGGACATTTTTGTTCAATTCAACCTTAAATATTTCCACACATATTAATTCCCTCCCCTTCCCCCCTGCTAGCCCCTATCCCTCACTCCCCCTTCCCTCATCCCCCTGCACCCTCTCTCGTGCTTCCCCCTTTCCACCCTGCATAAACCCGCCCCAACACCCTTCCGACGTCCCCCTCCCTCCCCTTCCTCACCCTCCACCTCTTATTCCCCCTTCTCCCCATTTGCACACATAACCCATCAAGCCCTTTCCCCTTCGCCCCTCACCCCTGCAGCCTTCACCTCCCCTGCGCCTCTCAGTGAAGCAGACATGAGCAAGGTGGATTTCACGGGCCCGGACACAAGGGTCCACGTGCAGACCCTGACCCATTCTTCTCCTGTGCCGCAGGCTCTAAAGTAACCCTGAAAACCCAGGAACCTATAGTATCCTGCTCTCAAAGGTAACCCTGAAAAAAACCAAGGAACTTATAGTCATCCTTGCTCTCCAAAAGTAAACCTGAAACCAAGTAAACTTATAGTATCCTTGCTCTCAAAGTAGCCCTGAAAACCAAGGAACTTATAGTATCCTTGCTCTCAAAGTAACCCTGAAAAACAAGAACTTTAGTATCCTTGCTCTCAAAGGTAGCCCTGAAAACCAAGGAAATTATAGTATCCTTACATTACTAATTAATACTGCTACACATAATACTACTACTACTACTACTATACCACTACTACTACTACTACTACCACCACTACCATTACACCACCACTATCACCACATCACCACCACAACCCCCTATCATACCACCACAATCACTACCACCACCGCCACCACCACCACCATCACCACCACCACCACCACTTGTTCATAATTATCCAAAGACAGTGAGTGACACGTACACTGTTGAATAATGATAATTAATGATAATAATGTGATGGAACATGATAATGATGAGATGATGATGAATGAGAGAGGCGGTTCATACGTAACATACACACATACACATAATACATACACACTCTTATAATCCACCTGAAAACACTTAATCCATCCCAACTTATCCACTATTAATCTACCACTTACCTATCCACACACACAACTCATCAGCCTCATCCACTTTCAACTTCAACAGCACTCCACCCACTCTAACTGAACTTCTTACATCCTTAACTGAAACCCATTTATCATCCACCCTATCCACTTACGATCCATTACATAATCTATAATCTCATACACCTATCCACTTTAGCTCCTTGACATCCACATCAACCTAGAGGGAATTATATCCACATCCACTTCTCGAACATATCCACTTTATTAGCAGTAGTATTATTATTCCTACATCTTCCATCTATCCACTTTAACACCTATCCACTCTTGCATCCACATATCCAGCTATCACTCTTTATCCACTTCATTCCTCCATCCACCGACTAATGCCCATCAAAATTAATATAAAAGGACATTCTAGATAGGCAAAGAAAACGTAGAATTTGCATACGATAAGAGGAGAGAGAAGAGAGAGGAGAGAGAGCAGAGAGGAGAGGGGGGGAGAGAAGAGAGGGAGAGAGAGAAGAGAGAGGAGAGAGGAGAGAGGATCGAGAGAGAGAGAGAGGAGAGAGAGACGAGGAGAAGAGAGAGGAGAGAGAGATACGACGAGAGAGAGAGAGAGACGAGAGAGGAGAGTAGATGAGAGAGAGATGAGAGGATGAGAGAGAGAGAGAGGAGAGAAAATAAAGAGAAAGAGTTATTGACATCATAAAATAGAAGCAGTTATCGAATGGGAATGAGAGAGAGAGAGAGAGAGAGATGAGAGATGAGAGAGAGAGAGAGAGTGAGACGAGAGAGAGAGAGAGAGAGAGAGAGAGAGAGAGAGGAGCGAGAGAGAGAGAGAGACGAGAGAGAAAGAGAGAGAGAGAGAGAGAAGAGAGAGAGAGAGAGAGGAGGAGAGAGAGAGAGAGCAAGCGAATTTACAGATAGAAATAAAATAGGAAACTGAAGTTATGAAATTCTTGGAATTGAGAAAATGATCTTGCAAAATGAGAGAGAGAGAGAGGAGAGAGAGAGAGAGAGAGATCGAAGAGATGAGAGTAGAGATTGAGAGAGAGAGAGAGTATGGAGATGAGAGAGATGAGAGATGAGACGAGAGAGAGCAGAGAGAGACCCTACGAGAGAGACGAGAGAGAGAGACGAGAGAGATAGAAGAGAGAAGAGAGAGAGAGAGATATAATAAAATTGCGCTTCTAGTGATACCCTCATGATAAAGTGGACTAGCGAAGTTTAAATGGTGAAGAGGTAAGTGAATAGTAAGTTCATGCAATATTTCTCATAGGTCTCGTAAAGGGCATTTTTTTTGCGTGTTTTACTGTTTTTATTTGATAAATTATAGAAACAAACATTTTACGAAGAAACAGTTATATCAGTATATACTGATAACCGTCTATATGATAGGCCATAGACCACAATCTCTCCTTTGTCGGGCGCGGCGCAGGCGCTATGCAGCCCCGCAATGCCAAAAACATTGTCGCGTGAACATTCAAGGGCTGGATGTTCGAACGTCGTAACTCGCCTCCTAAGATCATCTTGGATGTGTTCATAGCAGCCTCTTAGATCTTGGGCTAACGAACAACACAAAAATGATTATCAAAGGACGTCCGAATGGTTTTAGCTCACGATGATGCGATCTTCCAAAGCTCGTTCCGTTCCGTCCGACCACGAGGAATGGAACTCCAGCTGACTGTCGCTTGGCCAATCAGCGGAAAGATTTCATCGACCTGTTTAAGATTGTAGCCAATCATAATGCAGTTAGAATGTAAACCAAATAGCCTATTGGCGCGTCCCCACACAACAAATACAGACTTATAAACATCAATATAAAATTAACTGGTAAAATTCTAGTTTCTTTCCTGCCCTTAGGTCTCACTAGGAGGTTATTGGTAGGGTTAGATAAGGTTATAATGAGGTTAGTTGGTATCCAGTCATTTCGCCCACATGCCATTGCGCCACACCCATGGAGTCATTTCGCCCACACTATGAATCCATTTCGCCCACAAGCAATTCGCCACACACTATGGAGTCCTTTCGCCCAAGATTACTGGTGTTGGTTCATTCCATTTCTGCCCTGCGGAGATAAAGTTACAGCGACTTCCGTGACATGGATCGTGTGGGGCGAATTGACTCTAGCAGAGTGGGCAAAATGACTCTTTACCATGTGGGCGAAAATGTCTTGGTCGGCGAAATTGACTCTTACATGTGGGCGAATGTCTTTGTGGGCGAATGACTCTTACCATGTGGGCTTCGACATGTCTGTGGCGAATTGGAACGTGTGCGAAATGCGGTAACTGTTAGCGTTAGTATTATTTTGGGAGGTCATTTCGGCTTAGGTGGGTAAGGGTATGTTAAAGGGGGTAACTCTCCCACTTTATAAATACGTTTTTTTAGAGGGATTTGAAGGATTGTGAAGGTCTTGATAATCTCTTGATAGGTCTTTGATAGTGATAATTTTATTTTTTTCTTGTATCATGTTACTAAACAAACCCCACCTCTAACCTAACCTAACCTAGTCTGATTTAACCTAAACTTAGGACGACTAAACCAAAACCCCACTCTAACCTAAAAACTAACCTAATCTGATTTAACTAACTTAACAGGTTTATGCTGAAATAAACGGTAAGATTTTTCGGTAGTACGGCCATGTAACGCCATTATTATTCAATGTACCATGGGGAAATGGAGGTTCAAAAATACTCTGAAGAAGAAATATACACGATGATGTAGGTAAGAATCCTAGGATTTTGGAAAGGCCCACTCCCAATTTAAATTAACCCACCCCATTAGGGTGGGTATTATTAATGGGGACATTATCCAAGTAACTAGACCAATACCTGAACTGTCGCCGATAGGAATTTCTCGCCAACGTTCCTATTTTTCGCCTGAAAGAGTTAGTAGGTTAGGTTGGCCTGTTGGACTATATGGTCTAGGTTAGGTTTAGTGATTGAGCGGGGGTGATTCCCCCAGCACAGCATCCGAAATTAAGTACCGACTTCGTTGACATTATTACAGTAGGATGGGTTAGGTTGAATGAAAGCCTGCATTCTAGTGATTTTTTATGTGCTTAACCCCACAATTTCAGTGGTCGTGAACTTGCCTAGAAGAACATCTCACTACCCCAGCTTCCATCATTGAATCAATTCATTTAATTACTTTCGCATTACTCAACATACCATATCTCTTAGAGTTGGAGTAGAATTTACCACTCTTCTCATACACCTTGCCCACCAATCACGATCCTTTATCTTACACACTCTTCTCTGTAAAAATATGCATTTCAACATACTCCCTTATGACCAATCTCTTCTGACATCGCTGGGGGGGGGGGGGGCTTGCCCTCCAAGACCCCATGCTAGTTTACTAATCTAACTCGGGTATGGATTACGTAACCTAGCCTCACTGGGGGGGGGACGGTGGGGGGGGGGGGGGTGACCCCCCCAGACCCCATGTGTTATTTTTCATTTCCGACAGCTTTTGTGGTGGGTTAGAAATACTCCTTATAATAAGACGCACCGAGTCAGGGTACTTAAAACCACCGATGGTTGTTGGTATTGTATTGGTTATACTGCCCTTATAAAGAAAACAAAACAAAAAAAAACTTTGTTTTTCACTTTTCCACCTACAGTATACATGCATTCCACGCACTAGTACACCTGGTTGCTCGAATGTCTATTATCTGCCTCTCCGTAGCATGATGAGAGGAGGTTTGCAGGTCAGTCGTACACAGGGTTCGTACAGCATGTTAGATTCGATCATTCGTATAGACCTAAAAGTTGTTTACGTATTCTATATGAAACCATAGTCGTTTGTACACTCAGGTCAGAGTTTAACTGATGGCTAGAGTACGAATCGACACACCAGGTATATATGTACGAAAAACTCAAAATCAGTATACGAAACAGCTAACAAAACCTGGTACGAAAACAACTTGGTACGAAAACTCCCTGTAGTGCTATAGTCATTCAAGAACCTTAGAGCCAAATCTCCTTCCCGAGGAGGAGCATGGCCAGGCAGCTTCGCTATGGTCTCTTATTGGTTGAAAAAATCAGTGAAATCGGATCACCTACAGTCCTTCGTTATTTCTTTAAAAACACACCATTATTTGCCTTTGAGTGCATGAAAGTCCTCGATTCACCATCGTTAGTAAATGTGTTATCACATGGACACAAAAGTAAGCCAGATACTCTTCATGAAGACGAGAAATATCTCGTCTCGAGAGGGAAATATAAAGGTTCGTTAAATTCTGAGTGAGGGAGGAGGTGAAGAGAGTCAACTGATGGCGCCTGTCACCTTTTAGAGGTGAAACAAGTAAACTTAACCAGACCTGTCCCCCCAGCGCTAATGACCTCACGCCTCAGGCTCCCTACCCGGCCATGCCTTGAGGCGATATAGCAGGTCACCACATCGAAATAGACGTGAGAGAGAGAGAGAGAGAGAGAGAGAGAGAGAGAGAGAGAGAGAGAGAGAGAGAGAGAGAGGAGAGAGAGAGAGATGCGAGAGAGAGAGAGAGGGAGAGAGAAAAAAAAATACAACAATGATTCAATAATTTTTCTCCTTCCTCCTCTTCCTGATGTCATAATTGCATCATAAACTTTAAAAATGACTAATAATTAGGGGAGCGAGGTCATTAAGTAGATATAATTTTTTTATTTTTCTGTTATTTATATAACTGTGTGTGTGAGAGAGAGAGAGAGAGAGAGAGAGAGAGAGAGAGAGAGAGAGAGAGAGAGAGAGAGAGAGAGAGAGAGAGAGAGAGAGAGAGAGAGAGAGAGAGAGAGAGAGAGAGAGAGAGAGAGGAGAGAGAGAGAGAGAGGAGAGAGAGAGAGAGAGAGAGAGAGAG
>JACEEZ010012251.1:0-32500 GCA_016584305.1 Chionoecetes opilio | reverse complement strand
AGAGAGGAGATGAAAAATATCAAAATACAAACAAATTCGATTACAAGAAAACAAGGAATGAGTTAAAACAGGAAGGAGAAGAGGAAGAGGAAGAGGAAGAGAATGATACTAATGATAAGAGCACAAAGGAAGGAGAATTAAAAAAAAAATAAGGAAAAATGTCTTAAGTCTCCTCTTCCTCTCCTACTTGATCTAACATTTCTATTACTCCTTCTTCGTTTTGAATACATAAAGTCATCTGTTGTTTTGTTCTATCTTTATTTCAGTCTTTAATTCCCTATTATTTATATTACTAATGGCCTTGTTAACCATCCTTCCTTTGACTTATAACTACCTCTTTCTTTAACATACATTTATATACCTTAATAGTTTCCATTCTCTAAGGATTTTTTCTCCTTCACTCCCTATATTAAGAATGAACAAAACTATTCCTTATAAACAAAATATTCCTTACCGTCCTTTCCTTCCTTCCTTCCTTCCTTTATTCACTTCATCTCTGCTATCATCATCCTTTTCCTCTCCTCCTTCCCATCTCTTTCTTTCTTTTCTTTCAGTGTTTTTCTCTCTTCCTACTTTTCTTTTCTTCCTTCCTTCATTCACTTCACCTCCACTGTTATCTCCCCTTTCCTCTCCTTCTTCCCGTCTTTATTCCTTTTCTTTCAGTCTCCTTCTCTCTTCCTTCCTTTCGTCTTCCTTTATTCAGCTTTTCTTTCGTCTCCACTATTATCACCCTTCTACTTTTCTCTTCCTTCCCTTCTGTCCTTCCCGTCTCTTTATTCCTTTTCCTTCCGTCTATCTCTCTCTCTTCCCTCTCTCTCCTTGTCTCTTTCTTCCATTTATTTCCGTCTTTCTCCTCTCTTCCTTTCCTTCCTTCCCGGCGGCGTTACGCGGCTCCCTTCCTTCCCGGTCACCCGAAATGTACCAAAAACCGGTTTTTGGTATACCTGATACCAAAAACCTTTTTGGTCCATACCAAAAACCTTTTTAGTGGGTGATATCCAGTTTTGAAATATATATTTGCATATTCGATCTTCAGGTTTTGTCTAGGCGAGTCATTATTAGCGAGAATTTGAAAGGGAAAGGATAAATTTTGTGGGTTTTTGGTAGCACAGCCGGTTTTTGGTTTGCACAGCCAGGTTTTGGTAGCACAGCCAGGTTTTTTGGTAGCACAGCCAGGTTTTTGGTAGCACAGCCAGGTTTTTTGGGAGCCCCAGCCCGGTTTTGGTAGCACAGCAGGTTTGGTAGCACAGCCAGGGTTTGGGGGAGGCGCTCACTAAAAAACGGCAATATTTTGAAACGACGCATATGCTGCACGAGTCAGTGCATGCCAAAATTAATTTACGATATCAAAAGTGTTCATAGTTGATAGCAACCTTAATTCTGTATGAATGAGTTGTGTTTTTTTCTGCATTCATAACCCCAAGCCAAAAATCCACACAAGTCATGCCAAAAACTCCTACACGATAATATCGTGTAGTTTGATTCACGTTATATAAAAACAGATCTACACTAGATTGATACATGCGAGATTATGAAATAAAAAATCTTTGCTCATTCAACAATTAATGGTTTTGGTATGGACCAAAAGTTTTTTGGTATCAGGTATACCAAAAAACCCGGTTTTTTGGTTTCATTTCGTCGACCCTCCTTTCCTTTCCTTCCCTTTTTCATTACTCACCTCCACTGTTATCTCCCCTTTCCTCCTTCTTCCCGTCTTTTCCTTTTCTTTCAGTCTCCCTTCTTCCTTACTTTTTGTCTTCCTTTATTCAGCTTTCTTTCGTCTCCACTATTATCACCCTTCTACTTTTTCTTCCTTCCTCTCTGTCCCTTTCCGTCTCTTATTCCTTCCTTCCGTTATCTCTCTCTCTCTCTCTCTCTCTCCTCTCTTTCCTCTCTCTCCTGTCTCTTTTTCCTTTTTTTTCAGTCTTTTCCCCTTCCTTTCCTTCTTTCCCCGGGGGCGATTGGNCCAGTGATCCAAAATCGTCCAGCTGTCCATGGCCTGAGTGTAAATCACCTAGTAAAGAAAGAATAAACTTTAAGTGACCGTGACAAAAAAAGTATAATAAACAATAAAGAAAATATAAAAAAAAAGAAAAAATTAATGTAAAAGGTTTGATAATGATTCTACATTTTCATGTACGTATTCTATTTAGCTAATTTTCTAAACATTTTACGTCATAACTTTACTTGCGTCTCTCTCTCTCTCTCTCTCTCTTTTTCTCTCTCTCTCTCTCTCTCTCTCTCTTCTCCTCTCTCTCTCTCTTCTCTCTCTCTCTCTCTCCTCTCTCTCCCCTCTCTCTCTTTCTCTCTCTCTCTTTTCTTCCTTTCCGTCACTTCATGCTTGCGTGCCCTTTTGAAAGACGTGCGTCTCTGTGGAGGCAAAGATTGGGAGCCCCCAAATTCTTTTGGCGGGCTGCGTGAGCGGGGGTGCCCCCAATTTATAGAACATTATACGTAACTAAGTTTTGCAATATCAAATAAGGCTGTTTCCAAGGTCTGTTTTAAAATATATTTATTATCAGTGATTCTGGAAGACAATATTAGTAATGGAAGACATACTTTGATGTGAAAATATTGTTCCTCTGTTTGAAGGCGGAACAGCGGCAACGCTGCTTGAATGTCAGCTCGACCACCCCCACACTACATATGGTATATTTTCCTGCTTTATTTCTCGTGTTCTCTAGTTCTAACCCTCTCACGTGCCCCTCTAGTAGCTACTATATACCATCCTTCCTACAGCATCACGCTACGCCACCACGTCACGATAACAAGACGCACGTAGCAAATACTGGTCTGAACCGGGCTAAATATGAACAGTGAAATATCCAGTGTCTAAACTACCAAACCCAAATAAAAACGAAAAAATAAGGAAATGGTTCCCCTACACGACGTACCACTGATCTATATAACATGGTCGCGGAAGCCTGGCTCAGCACTGGTCCAGCTGTCCGCCCTCTGCCAAAACCAAAACAAAGCCTTGTTTCTGCGGCTGGGCTTTGCTGTCTGGTTGTGTTATCGCCTCGTCATGCCAAGCTGTGCTGCATGTCCTGTACAAACAGACACCACACGCACCCCCCAAACACCACACACACACACCTACCCACACACCCCACCCACCACACACCCACCCCCAAACGACACACCCCACACCCACACACACCCACACCCACACCCACACCAACACACCCAACACCCCACCACACCCCACCCACCCCCAACACACACCCACACCACACACCACCACACCCACTCCCCACCCAGCCCATCCACTTTTAATCCATCTACCCACTCCAGTCATCCAAACCTACTAGTTAAAAATAATATAGGTGGATATGGTATACTTTTTTTTATATAGGTAGATGTAGAAAAAGTATATTTTTTTATACTTTTTAACAATTAGTGGGGAACGGAAGCAGACCTAAGTGCGGTTATGATACAAATGATCATAGCGCTTCCTAATAAGCGGTGCTTGTTCTAATGGAAGATAGCTTTTTTTTGCGAGAAAAAAAAAAAGAAGAAAAAAAAGTATTTTTTGTGGTTAAAAGTTAGGTAGGTTTCATTACAACCTATAAGGTTAGCTTAGGTTCATTAAAAGCTTTAAGGTTAGGTTAGGTTTCTTTAAAACCTATAAGGTTGGGTTAGGTTCATTAAAACCTTTAAGGTTAGCTGGTTGGTTTCATTAAAACCTAAAAGGGTTAGGTTAGGTTTCATAAAACCTATAAGGTTAGGTTACGTTTCATTATATTATTATTTTTTTGGGGGGGGGGGGTTGCGCAAAATAAAACTATCTCCATTGCAACAAGCACCTTTTGTAGGCCAAGAAAAAATAGTTGATGTCTCTGAAAACGACCGCGAAACTCTCGTCCTTATTACCAAAATTTGTTTCGTAGTCTATATGAAACCATAGTCGTTTCGTACACTCAGCTCAGAGTTGAACTTGCTACTAGAGTTACGAAACGACACCAGGTATGTACGAAAATACTCAAAATCAGTGTACGAAAACTAACTACTTTCAATTCAATATACCTAATTAAGAAAAGGTTTTTGATTAGGCAAAAGGTTTTTGATTCATTTAAACTTCCTGTAATCCCCGAGAGTAGCTTCTATGGACCACTGTGGCCCGCGCCGTACCCGTGGCCGCGGGGTACGGGGCTGACGCCGTTATAGTGGACGAGAACTGCGCGTTCGCTCTTTAGGTCAGAAAACACACCACTCGGGGGCTAACACTGCACTCTTACCCTCTCGCTTTACCACATACACCACACCTGTCACTACACACCTGTACGGCTCGCAAACACACCTGTCACTACACACTTGTACGGCCTCGCAACACACCTGTCACTACACACCTGTACGGGCTGCAAGACACCTGTCAATACACACCTGTACGGCCTCGCAACACACCTGTCACTACACACCTGTACGGCCTCGCAACACACCTGTCACTATACACCTGTACGGCCTCGCAAGAACTGTCACTACACACCTGTACGGCCTCGCAACACACCTGTCACTACCCCCCTGTACGGCCTCGCAAGACACCTGTCACTACACACCGTACGGCCCCGCAACACACGTTGTCTGTGTATCACCGCAAAAAAAAAGGACTTGGAAGGTTCGACGATGCACTAGGTTGGAAGTTTAGTAGTAGTAGTAGGTGTTAATAGTAGTTGTTGGTGGTAATAGTAGTAGTAGGTGATAATTTGTAGTAGTAGTAGTAGATGTTAATAGTAGTAGTAGGTGGTAATATAGGCTATCACATGCCAGCAGCCAACACCCGCCCAGGCCCATGTATTTTTTTTGGGGTTGACAAGATGGCGGCTGGTGGCTGGTGGCTGACTTCAGTATCTCGGCCACAGCTAGCCCAGATCCGCGATCCATGTTATATAGATCAGTGGGCAGTATTTGAATACATTTGTATTTAAATACATTTGTGTATTTAAAAAATGTATTTATAAATACATTAGTATTTAAATACAGTAAATAATACTTTAAGAGTATCTAAATACATTGTATTTAAATACATATAATATAAAAAAGTAAATACTTTTTATTTTGTATTTATTTTATCAGTAATCTGGCCATAAACCCGCCCAACTATCTGGCAACCTCATAACAAACTCTCATACACCACAGCTTCTCCACAATGGTGTACGGCTCTTCAATTGTGCCCCAAAGACAAAATTTGGAACCTAACGGGCGTCACCACGGACACCTTTCAAACATCACCTTGACAAGTGGCTGGCTGAACATCCCAGACCAACCACCCACGCCAGGCTACAGTAGCTCCCATGACAACACTTACCTTCAGTGGTCCTGGAGGCAAGGAACAGG
The DNA here is from genome assembly GCA_016584305.1 of Chionoecetes opilio. Taxonomy (NCBI): domain Eukaryota; kingdom Metazoa; phylum Arthropoda; class Malacostraca; order Decapoda; family Majidae; genus Chionoecetes; species Chionoecetes opilio. The sequence goes on along the minus strand of JACEEZ010012251.1, from coordinate 27,166 downwards.
GGGCTACATACTACACCTGGAATGAGTGGAGGACCACCTCAACTCCGCCCATAAACGGGCAAGATCTTCAAAGGTATCAAAGGTAAAGGTAAATATATATATATATATATTATATATATATATATATATATATATATATATATATATATATATATTAAAATATATATATAATATAAAATTTTCATTGTGATTATTGACATTGTTTTTAAAATATTTGATCATTTTAAGCTATTTATAATATTGTTAAATATTTTTAATTTTTATTATTTGCATTAAATTTTTATTATTATTACATCATTTTTTAATCATTATTATTAGTGGTAGTTTTTGTTTGTTTGTTTATTTTGAGGATAACTCCTCAGAGCCACAGTGATCTACCGCTGCAGTTAGTGTTGGCCGAGGCCACCACCCCGGGAGGGGGGGCACAAACCCCCGGCTAACACCCGGTACCCCCTTCACTGCTGGGTGGACAGGGGCTCGGGTTTTAAGGAAGACCACCCATCTATCTTCGCTCCGCCCGGGGATTGAACCCGGGACTTCTCGGTTGTGAGCCGAGCGTGCTAACCACTACACTACGGAGTACCCTTGATACCATATTGTATCAATGATAATTATAAATATATATATATCATTATTGGGCTTTTTCCATTTTTATTATCTTACTAGCCGCAAAGCCGCCCTCCGGGCGGTCTTTTTGGCTAGCTCCTGCGGAGGGCTATTGGTGGGCCTTCGCCCCCCCCCCCACCTGTGTTTGGTGGGCCGAAGGCCCACCAAACACAGACTCTCCAGATAGCCCCTTCTAACTTTCCTGAAATCATGGATGTAGAAATGTATGTATTAACGCCAACCCATTCACATCATAGCCCCTTCTAACTTTCCTGAAAGCAAAGCCGCCCTCCGGGCGGACTTTTTTGGCTAGATCCTGCGGAGGGCTATTGGTGGGCCGAAGTATGTATTCCCCCCACCCATTCACTCACCCATTACCCATCACCACACACCCATTCACTAACCCATTACCCATCACCACACACCCATTCACTCACCATACCCATCACCCCCCACCTATTCCTCACCCATCACCATCCAACCCCCCACCCATTCACTCACCCATCACCCCACACCCATTACTCATCACCCCACCCATTCACTCACCTATTACCCATCACCCTACATCAAGGTTTCCTCAATTCCAATGATCTGAAACTCGAGAAATGCCAGTGGTCGCTGGCAATTTTAACTCAAAGGTTGGTCTAGCCTACTGTGTTTTGGCTCCGCGACTAATATTTTTCATAAATTAATTTCGCGATAAACATGATGCACCGCATCTGAATACCAAAAAAATATAGTTCTTCTGTTGTTCTACTAATTATAGGATGACATGCATTACGATGGAACGTTCTATAATAGCAATTTAATGCAAATTACTCGCTCGAGTAGCAAAGCTTAATATATTTTTACATGTATATTGTGGCATGTAAAATTGGGCGATGTTCACACTGTTTTCTAAGACAGTACTGCTGCGTCTGGCAAACGCTTGTCAAAATACAATAAGCAATGCCTTGGAAAAACGAAGAATAAAGAATGCCCGAAATCGGCTTGTTGTTGCGACAATGTAGGTTATAATTGTGGAGGCGACACGCCGCGGCGGGGAGTGGTGGGCGGGGAGATTGTGGCGGGGAGATTGAATCAAAACATTGCCACTTCACGCGTCGACTCATTGCACTTCCAGGCTTTCTATCTGATTGATACACAATAATAACAGGAAAAATATGACTGCCTAGGTATAGATAACTTCTAAACATACGTTATTGAACTATATAAATCATAGAGTAGCATTTACCTCGCCTCCTCAACTATAACCTCCTTGGTTATTTGGTTATATACAATGTTTTACAGAATCAGGCTTCTATACAATATACATATAGAAGAAATCGTTTTAATATTATACTTTTGTGTTTTAAGTGCAGTGGAATAAGCCCATATTTGTTTTCAGTAGACCAACTTATTATCAAAAAAGTGAGTTAAAACTGCCAGCGACCCCTGGCATTTCGAGTTCCAGTTCTCTCGAATTCTCGCAACCCACTTTTTTTTCTTCACAGTTCTCGCTAATAGGCTGCTAAAAAAGAAAAGAAAAAAGAAGGTGATCGGATCATCTTATAAGTGGGCTTAAAACCTTCCCCTGGTCAATCTGATTCCAAAACTGTGACATATGATGGGATTCCGCCACAGGGGGCGGCACCTATCGCAGACAGACAGACAGACAGACAGACAGACACACACACACACACACACACACACACACACTTTCGCTTATATTATTATAGATTGATAATTATTACAATTTCTTATTAGCATTGCTATGCTAATATTTCATTATTACAATTGCTATCATTGTTATCATCATAAGAACATAAGAACATAAGAAAATAAGGAAGCTACAAGAGGCCGCGAGACCTACACGAGGTAGTTCCTGTTACTTAACACTACCTACATCCACCTTTCATCCCCATCCATGAAATTATCCAGCCTCCCTTTAAAGCTCTCTAATAACTCTGCACTATCTACCCGTCTACTGAGTCCATTCCAATCATTTACCACCCTATTTGTGAACCAGTTTTTCCCTATTTCTTTTTTAAATCTAAGCTTTTCCAGCTTGAATCCGTTACTTCTTGTTCTTGAAATGAGCTGGAATACACAAATAGCAGATACATATGAAATAAAATACCCTAAATAAAACACCCTAAATACTATGAAGCATGACATTAAGCATGCTAGAGATGCTGTGTTTGGACTTCAGTTTTGAGCCAACACAGGAAACCCCAAGAGATATCTCTATCCTGTTTGTACTAGACTTCTGTAAGAGCATAAAGTTCATGTGCCACTACTGATACACTGAATGTCAGCCTTAAGGGTGCGATCAACAATATGAACACGGCAACCTAGAGAAGTATTTCGGTCCTCGGCACCTGTAGCTACAGAAGGGAATCACACCAGCCCCTCCTCTTGCCCGCACACCAGCTCAGGTACGCTACAGGCTTAACCCCTTGTGACCCAGAAACGTAATCTCCATTGCAATTTGTATTAATGTTAATTCTCCATTGTAATTCTTGGATATTGGTTAATATTCTATCTATTGTATCTATTATATTATTGCTATATTATATCTATCTTTCTATATATTGTATTATTTCTATCTATCTTTCTATCTATTATTTCTTTGCTAGTCTGTCTATTTCTACTATGTATCTATTCTATAATATTGTTTATCATATCAGTAGTATCTATAGTATCCTATCTTTATCATTATCATTATAATCATTATCAAATTATTATTATTATCATTATTACCATTATTATTATCATTTTGATTATTATTATCATTATTGTTATCAATAAATCTCGGGTACTCCGTAGTGTAGTGGTTAGCACGCTCGGCTCACAACCGAGAAGTCCCGGGTTCGATCCCCGGGCGGAGCGAAGATAGATGGGCGGTCTTTCTTAAAACCCGAGCCCCTGTCCTCCCAGCAGTGAATGGGTATCGGGTGTTAGCCGGGGGTTTGTGACCCCTCTCCCGCGGTGATGGCGTCGGCCAACACTAAGCTGCAGCGGTAGATCACTACGGCTCTGAGGAATTATCCTCTAAACAAACAAACAAACAAACAATATTATTGTTAGTATCACTATTATTGTTATTATTATTTTATCTACCTAAGTTATTATTATTATTATTATTATAACTTATTATTATCATTAATACCATTGACATTATCATTATTATTATTATTATTATTATTATTGTTTTTATTATTAAAATCATTATCATCATTTATCTTTAATTATTATTATTGTTATTATTTCAAAGGCGTAGAGTGTAGACGGAGACACGTGTAACGCGAGTTTTCTTCAAAATAGGTAGATGTTAAAGATACGAGAGGTCAGTCATATCTGAGGTGTAAACACACACACACACACACACACACACACACACACACACACACACACACACACACACAGTCACACACACACACACACACACACACAATCACACATACCTTTGAAATAATTATATCTTTAATAATATAAGCGAAAGTGTGTGTGTCTGTCTGTCTGTGTGTCCGCGGTAGGTTCCGCCCCCAGTGGCGCAATCCCATCATATGGCACAGTTTTGGAACCAGGTCGACCAGATGAACATTTTAAGGCTATTTTGGGGATGATCCGATCCTTTTTTTTTTTTTTTTTTTTTTTTTTTTTTAGTCGCCTATTAGCGAGAATTGTGAAAAAAAAGTGGGTTGCGAGAATTGAGGAAACCTTGATGTAGGGTGATGGGTAATGGGTGAGTGAATGGGTGGGGTGATGGGTAATGGGTGTGGGGTGATGGGTGAGTGAATGGGTGGGGGGTGATGGGTTGGGGGTGATGGGTGATGGGTGAGGGAATAGGTGGGGGGTGATGGGTAATGGGTGAGTGAATGGGTGTGTGGTGATGGTTAAGGCGTTAATAAATACATTCTACATCCGTGATTTCAGAAAAGTTAGAAGGGGCTATCTGGAGAGTCTGCCGAGACGTTGGTTCTGGCCCACAGTTGGTGGGCCGAAGGCCCACCAATAGCCCTCCGCAGGAGCTAGCCAAAAAGTCCGCCCGGAGGGCAGCTTTTAGGCTAGTTAATAATAAAATCATAATAATAATTTGGATGATAATAATAATAACAATAATGAAAATGATGATGATAATAATCATACTAATAGTAGACTAGCTAATAATAATAATAATATAATAATAATTATAATAATAATAATAACAATAATGAAAATGTGAGCTAGGCTAGATTTTTATAGTGACGCCTGTGTGATATGTAATGGTTCGTTTCTGTGATGGTCTACCCTCAGGGGTAGAGGGAAGGAGGGAGGGAGGTTCAACAGCGCGGCATTGTCAGCTGAGGTGCAACCGGCCAATGATAACACGCGCCTCAGATTCTGAGCCAATGAGCGTTACGCTACCATACGCGTCTCGGCAGTCGGAGTAGTCACTAGTCAGTTCTTGGTCTTGGTACTAGGCAGGAGTCTGTTTCGAAAAAAAAAAGGAGAAAAAAAACCATAAGTACCTAAATCCAATACCGACCAAATGATATATCGATACCGGTATACCGATGCAATACTAATACTGATACCGGTATACCGGAAAACCAAAATACCGGTAATACCGGTAATACCGTCGATAAAATACCGTATTTCGGTATACCGGATACCGGTGCACACTGCACATCCCTAATACCAGGCTAGCTATTGGTCTATGTTCTTTAGAAAGGTTCCCAATAGTGGCTCGAGAGGCCAATATAGGAACAAAATATGGAGAGGAAAGAGAAGAGGCTCAATGTTACTTCAGTGACCTATAATGGAAAGTTGAAAGGCCGGGAGATAAGATTGTAGAAAAAACAAAGAGAAAAAACATGCAAATACGAACGAACGCTCAATGTTTGTCAAAAGCATTTTATATCATTGTTATCTTTTTACTTGCATTCCTACCTGACAAGATGGTTAAACACTATACCTTATTTATTGTTTTATGCATCATAGAGTCAATACAAACTACGATATCGGTTCATTACTAATAAAAATACAATGCATATTATGCATTATAGTAGATTCAGAAAAACCTGATGTGACTACAAAGACAAACAAAGAACAACAAGAATAACAACTACTACTACTATTACTACTACTACTTCTACTACTACCTACTACTACTACTGCCTACCACAACAACTATTACTACTACTACTACTACTGCTACTACTACTATAACTATTACTACTTCTACTACTACCTACTACTACTACTACTACTACTATTACTATTACTACTACTACTTCTACTACTACCTACTACTACTACCTACCACAACAACTATTACTACCACAACTACAACAGCTACTACAACTATTACTACTACTACTTCTACTACGACCTACTACTACTACCTACCACAACAACTATTACTACTACAACTACAACAACTACTACTACTATAACTACTACTACTTCTACTACTACTACTATTAATACTACTACTTTTACTACTACCTACTACTACTACTACCTACCACAACAACTATTACTACTACTACTACTACTGCTACTACTACTATAACTATTACTACTTCTACTACTACCTACTACTACTACCTACCACAACAACTATTACTACTACTACTACAACTACAACAACTACTACAACTACAACAACTACTACAACTACAACAACTACTACAACTGTAACTACTACCAGTACTACTCTACTACTACCACCACCACCACTACTACTTCTACTACTACAAATACAACTACAACTACCTACAACTACTACTATTACTTCAACTACCTACTACTACTACTACTACTACTACTACTACTACTACTGCTACTACCACTACTACTATTACTACTACCACTACTACTACTACTACCACTACTACTACTACTACTACTACTACTACTACTACTACTACTACTACTACTACTACTACCACTACTACTACTACCACTACTGCTACTACCACTACTACTATTACTACTACCACTCTACTACTACTACTACTACCACTACTGCTACTACTACTACTGCTACTACCACTACTACTACTAACACTACTACTACCACTACTACTACTACTACTACTACTACTACTACTACTACTACTACCACTACTACTACTACTACTACTACTACCACTACTACTACTACTACTACTACTACTACTACTACTACTACTGTTGATAATGAAGAGAGGCATTTACTGATCGCAAAAAAAATGAATCAGTTAAAATAGAAAGTAAATATTTGCTTATTAGATACGGATGGATGATTTGAAATTGACATTTTCCTTGTTTGTGTGTGTGTGTAGGCTACGTGTGTGTGTGTACGTGTGTGTGTGTGTACGTGTGTGTGTGTGTACGTGTGTGTGTGTGTGTGTACGTGTATGTGTACGTGTGTGTGTGTGTGTGTGTGTGTGTGTACGTGTGTGTGTGTGTGTGTGTTCGTGTGTTTGTGTGTGTGTGTGTGTGTGTGTGTGTGTGCAGGTTGGACTTAATTTCATCCTCCACACACACACACACACACACACACACACACGCTCCTAGGGTACTCCGTAGTGTAAAGGTAGCACGCTCGGCTCACAACCGAGAAGTCCCGGGTTCGATTGAGGCCTCGGTTCGATCCCCTGGCGGAGCGGAGACAGATGGGCTGTTCTCCTTAAAACTCGAACCCCTGTCCACCCAGCAGTGATTGGGTATTACAGGCCTTGTCCCACCAACGCCTGGTACATCCAGAATCACGCCGAATTGGGTTACTTCGGCAGTGGCGTAGCTACGGGTGGGCCTAGGTGGGCACGTGCCCACCCACGAGAAGCCGGTGCCCGCCCAGGTGCCCACCCACTGGCCACGGCTGCCGTGTGGTGTGGGAGCCGTGTTCCACTAGGTAGGACTGAGGGAGCATGCATGGAGTATTATAAATAATTTCTACTGATGACTTACCCTCGACCTCAAATACAATAAATATTTTTCCTCTGCTTGAAAGAAAGAAACATGCCTCTGAGTGAGTTAAATTCATATACTTTCTATGATCACTTTTAATAGCAACGAACATAACTAAATTACACCAGTTACCCTTACAAATTTTCTATAATGCCTTGTGTTGGTACTTAATTGGTACGTGTCTCCCTGTTGACTGCACAGTTCTTCTCATTATTGGAAAAACTGTATGTATTCATCAGTGGATCTTATGTCCATGCAAAATGGTTGGATGTGCAAAAGGAAATGTATTCCAATGAGCAAACTAGAGAGCTACAACGACTTTCAGATACCAGATGGGCTTGCAGGTATGATACTTGCAAAGTAATGAAAGAGAGACTGAATGCCGTTCTGCGTGTTCTAGAAGGTTTATCAAATGACTGCAATGCTGACAGAGCTATTGATGCAAGAGGGCTTTTAGGTCAAATAGATGCTGGGTTTGCTATGAAGCTAGCCATTATGACACATATTTTTGGTAGGATAATCAGTTATCAAATTTGCTACAATCAGCCAATCTTGACATGGTAAAAGCTGTAGAATTAATTGAAACTGTAAGAGCCCACCTTGAAGAAATGCGGTCAGACCCAGCCTCTTTTGATGCTTTGTGGGATGAAGTTGAGAGAAACTCAGCAGCTCATGGTTTTGATACTTCAGAGTGTAGAATGTGTAGATCACCATGGAAACGGAAACTGTCTACAAAATTGCAGGATTTTGTTGTTACTGATTATATTGGAAAACAGTCAGGGAGCACACACTCTGATTTCAGTGTTAAAGTAATCGTCCAGACCATTTCATCATTCCTGATTTGATGTAGTTAGAGTATAGCCATTATCGAGTGTATCAACAATATGTTGTCACTTCTTGCATCCAGTCAGCCGTTTTTGAATAATCCGCAATCAAAATCTGTAAATTCCCCGAGCTTCGAAAACGCTCATGGCAACTGGCAGACGATGCGCCACGGCTCGATGACGTAGCAAAAGGGAGGCTCCTCTTCCCGCGCTGCTGTGTGTGTGTGTAGTAGTGTTTGTGTGTGTGTGTAGTAGTGTTTGTGTGTGTGTGTGTAGTAGTGTTTGTGTGTGTGTGTGTGTGGGGCGTAGTAGTGTTTGTTTTGTGTGTGTGTGCGTAGTATGTTTGTGTGTGTGTGTGTGCGTAGTAGTGTTTGTGTGTGTGTGTGTGCGTAGTATTGTTTGTGTGTGTGTGCGTGCGTAGTAGTGTGTGTGTGTGTGTAGTAGTGTTTGTGTGTAGTAGTGTTTTGTGTGTGGTGTAGTACTGTTTGTGTGTGTGTAGTAGTGTTTGTGTGTGGGTTTTGTAGTAGTGTTTGTGTGTGTGTGTAGTAGTGTTTGTGTGTGTGTGTATAGTGTTTGTGTGTCTGTGTGTGGTGTGTGTGTGTGTGTGTGTGGTATTGTTTGTGTGTTGTGTGTGTAGTAGTGTTTGTGTGTGTGTGTATGTAGTAGTAGTGTTTGTGTGTGTGTGTGTGTGTGTGTATAGTAGTGTTTGTGTGTGTGTGTAGTAGTGTTTGTGTGTGTGCGTAGTAGTGTTTGTGTGTGTGTGTGTGTGTGTGTGTGTGTAGTAGTGTTTTGTGTGTGTGTGTGTGGGTGTGTAGTAATGTTTGTGTGTGTGGTTAGTAGTGCTTGTGTTTGTGTGTGTGCGTAGTAGTGTTTGTGTGTGTGTGTGTGTGTGTGTGTGTGTGCGTAGTAGTGTGTGTGTGTGTGTAGTAGTGCTTGTGTGTGTGTGTGTAGTAGTGTTTGCGTGTGTGTAGTAGTGTTTGGTGTGTAGTAGTGTTTTGTGTGTGTGTGTAGTGTTTGTGTGTGTAGTAGTGTTTGTTGTGTGTGTGTGTGTAGTAGTGTTTGTGTGTGTGTGTGTGTAGTAGTGTTTGTGTGTGTGTGTGTGTGTTTAGTAGTGTTTGTCTGTGTGTGTGTGTGTAGTAGGAGTAGGGAAACTCCGTAGTGTAGTGGTTAGCACGCTCGGCTTACAACCGAGAGTCCCGGGTTCGATACCCGGGCGGAGCGAAAGATAGATGGGTGGTCTTTCTTAAATCCCTAGCCCCTGTCCCCCCGGCAGTGAATGGGTCCCGGGGTGCCAGGGGGGGTTTTTAAACCCCCCCCCCGGGGGGTGGCTTGGGGCCAACATAATATGCAGCAGCGGTAATCCTATGGCTTGAGGCATTATCCTCAAACAAAAAAACAAGAACAAAAAAGAAACAAAAAGTAGGTTTTTTGTGTGTGGTATGTTTTTGTGTGTGTGTGAGGGGCCATCGTTAGTCCCTCATAGAAGAGATCCCTTCCAAGCGGTGTGTTCCTGAAAATTGATGGATCTTCGTTTCATCCCGCACCAGGTTTCCCATTGGGCAAGTTTTGGTTTGTCTGAGAAGCCACCTTTGAACCCAAAAAACTTTTGTGGGGTCTCCTTTTGTATCTTCTTTCTTTTTTTCCCCCTGCGAAGTTTCAGCAAATTTTGTCTGCAACTTGTACTTTTGATCTCCAGAGCTTGAGGTCCACCGCAATGCTAGCCTGCGTCTCCCTTTCTTTGTCATCCATGTTGGCAGGCACGCACGAGCTCTTGTTGCAAGGGAGGCAGAACGACGAGGACACAGTGGCCAGGGGGCCCAATATATATAGGCGCTGCTGCTTTAACCGGGCTGGACCGTGCGCGTACCGAGCCGTACCGAGCTCTTGCCGGGCATATATCGGGCATGTACCGTCCTAGTACCGTGTTTTGCCGTCGAGGATCGGCCAAAGACAGTTGTGGTTTGGGCCTTTGGCGGGGGCGGTTCTTGGAACACCGTGCTCTCATCGCCGGTACCGAGGGAAAAAACCGTGCATGTACCTTGGGGGTGTAGGCAATCACCGTACGAGCACCGGCCGCACACCGAACTAGGCAAAAAAATCCAGGAACCGGTTATTCCAAAACGTAATCATAGCTATGAACAAATATTTATCATAACTCTTGGATATGATACATTTTTATCCATACCCATTTATCCATAAGTTTGGAATTTCAAAGAAACAATTGTTTATCATAGGCGTCTGCTAAATAAGCGTCATTGTTTCTTTAAAATGGTTATATATCAGTAAATTCATCTTTTGACCACGTTTTATGGGTTGATACTTCTTCCTTATGTTTATAACATGTTTAGGGCGTGACACAGAGAGTAAGTAGTAATTCATTCCCGAAAATAAAGCATATAGATGTACCGTTGAGCAGTATCTGTGTAAACACGAAACAGAGTTGCCAGATGGCGATGTTTTCGATCTAAAAGCTGTTTGTACAAAGTTGGTGAGGGAAAAATAGCCCTCATACGGTCTACTCGGTATTTCCTAATCAGGGGTGTGCTCACTTAGCTCACTCAAAAACAAACCCTATGTGGGGCGAATATTCCTTCACTGAGGCTGTTATTGTGTCTCGGCCCTGTTGACGGAAGGGAAAATTTATCATAGTCGCGCTAGAACTCGGTGAACTCACTCTTAGCCCTCACACGGTCTACTCGGTAAATTTTCCCAATCAGCTGTGCACAAACTCAGCCTCACTCAAACACATCCCTATGTGGGCGAATATTTTTTCACTGAGGCTGTTATTGTGTCTCGGCCCTGTTAACAGCTGGAAAGTTTATCATAGTCGCGGAGCCGTTATCATAGTCGCGCTAGAACTCGGTGAACCCACTCTTAGCCTCCCGCGCGGTTTGTGATAGTCCCCCCACAATTTTTGATATCCGCCCGCCAGTTGTGACAAAAATGGGCCATTTTTTCCCAGCTATGATAAACGTTCTTAAACTATGATCTCTTTGGTAATACCGGCCCAGCACTTCCATCACGGTTTACGCCGATTTCTTGATTTTTTAAAATTCGCACGCACCGGCTAAGATCTTGCTGGACCGTACTCTTTTGGGACACGGCCCCGTACCGGGTGTTAGCCGGGGGTTGTGACCCGCCTCCCGGGGTGATGGCTTAGTCCAACCCCCAAGGATGAATAAGAAATTTTTTGATAAAGAAGACGGGGCCAAGAGTGCAGCTCAGGCCCCGTAAATACAACTAGATGAATACAAACACAACACATGGGTGTGTGTTGTGGTGTGTGAGGTCCCAGCATTGCCCAAAAGTTTTGAGTACGATTTAGCCAGTCGGAGCTATTTGACCTCTGAACCCTTACTTCCGGGTTCATTGACCTCTAAAAGGTTATTTTTTTTTTTTGACCTCTTGACCTCTAACGGTATTTTACTTTTGGTTTCCCCCGCTCTACGGTATTTTATCTCCTGGTTCCACAGGAACTCTTGACCACTAACGGAACTTACTTTTCCCGGGTTCCCCACCTTTTTTTTTGAATGGGTGTTACTCCTGGGATTTACTATGCATTTTATGAATTTTAAACCCCATAAAAGGGGGGCTTCCCTTCAACATCAAAAATCCCCCAAAATAGGGAATCCCCCAAAAATACAATAAGAATTTTTTAACCTTTTTGGGCCCCAAAAAAAAAATTTAAAGAAAAATTTTTCCCAATTTTAAAAAATACCCTTTCCCAAAAAACCCAACCCCCCCCCCCCCCCCCCCCCCCCCCCCCCCCCCCCCCCCCCCCCCCCCCCCCCCCCCCCCCCCCCCCCCCCCCCCCCCCCCCCCCCCCCCCCCCAAAAAAAAAAAAAAAAAAAAAAAAAAAAAAAAAAAAAAAAAAAAAAAAAAAAAAAAAAAAAAAAAAAAAAAAAAAAAAAAAAAATTTTTTAAGCAAAAAAAAATAGGGGGGGGGGGGGGGTGATTTGAAAAAAAAATTTTTTCCACAAAAAAATCAAAAAAATTTAAACAAAACCCCCCATCACCCCCCCCCCCCCCCCCTTCCCCCCTTTTCCCCCCCCCCCCCCCCTTCCCCCTTTTCCCCCCTTCCCCCCCTTTCCCCCCCCCCCTTAGTTTCTTTCCCCCCTTTGTTTTTTTCCTCCTTTCCTTTCATGTCTTCTCTTCTCTCTCCTTTCCCTTCTTCTCCCTTCTTCCCTCCCTTTCCTCCTTTTCTTTTTCCCTTGCTTCCCTCCCTCCATTACCCCTTATTCCCCCCTTCTTCCCTTTCGGAACTCCCCTCTTCTTCTCCTCTCTCTTTTGGGGCTCAAGCTTTTTCCAGCACTAAAGAATAAATTTTTTTTGGAAAGTCTGTAGTAGTGTGTGTGTGTGTTGTGTGTGTGTGTATGTGTGTGTGTGTGTTGTGTGTGGGGTGTATTGGGTGTGGGGGTTTGTGTGTGTATGTGTGTGTGTGTGTTCTTATCTTACCTATTTGTACAAAAAAATTAAAAAAACTTTGTACGAAATATAAATAATATATATTTTTTTTTTGATACTACTTCCATGTACCCTTATTACTAGGTCCGGGGGGGAAAATAAACAAAAGTTTTCAAAACTAATATATTGAAAAAAACAAGAAATTATTTTCCATCTTTATATGATAAATACGAGAGCGGAAGGGATTTCTACCGCCCCGTCAGCCACCTTGTCGGGGGAACAAATGAAATTGTGAGGTTTTCGACTTGGTGAACTTTTCTTTGATTCGAATAGAATAAAACTATATCAAGTATGGGGTCGATCTCTGGCCCCTTCGCTTTTGGCTCAGTTCTTACGGTGGAACGGGGGCAGCGGCCACTTTTCTAGAAATCATTTTTCTTTACGCAAATTTCCCCTCAGGGGGGGGTTTTTACCCCCAAAACGTTTTTTCCCAAAAAGACCCCCATTGTTTTTGACAAGCACTCTTCATGTCAAATTTCAGTTTTAATTTCCGACAAATTTGGATAGTTTACTTTTAATTTCCTATAAGAGTTGTTCTACCAAAAAGTTTTTGCAAGACCCCATTTATTTTGACGCATTACTTGCATTCAAATTTCAGCTTTAATCTAAACAATATTTGGGGAGTAGTTATACACTTTTTGACTTAATTTGGGTTTTCCCGGGGGCTTATGGAAGAACAGCTCGCTTCCCCTCCTGCAATTAGATTTTTTTTCTGGCAAACTACCTTCATTATACGAAATTTTAAAAATCACATTAAATTTATTTTTCAATAAAATTTCTTTTTATACAGAAATTACCCCTTTGAATCTAAGTATGAGAGAAAGAGCCCGCCACCGGGACATATTTACTGAGGAAAATCAGGGGTAATTATCAAGAGGTGCATGCCCGGAGGGAAAAATAGAGAGGTGGCTAAAAAAAAAAATTTTGGATCGGGAAAAGTGTCGTAGCGAGGAGGGACTGTCCTGATGAAAATTGTCGGAGGGATAGGTGACTGGGGCCGGGTGTAGGAGATATGAAACGGGAGGGGGGGGGGGTTACTGAAAAAACCCTTACAAAGGTCCCCCCCCCCCCCTCCCGTCAATGGACGGACCTAACCAAAAACCTAACCAAACCTTTTAAACCTAACCAAACCCAAACAAAACCCTATGTAAGGTTTTTGTTTCAGTAAGACCCCCCACCCCCTCTCCCGTCAATGCGGCTTTTTTTTTTTTATTTTATTTTTTTTTTTATATAATTTTTAGGTACGAGAGAGGGGTTTTTTTTTTTTTTTAGTTTTTTGTCTAAAGAAACACAGTCTATAAGCAATCTGTCAGAGAAAAGTGATTTAGGAAAGGATGACAGTAGCGCTCAAAAAATAATTATTTACCCTTGCTCTTCTCTCTTCGTCCACGTGATAATAAGATCCCCCGTTTTCCCCCTTTCACCCGGGTCAAACTCAACCATGTAGTCCCCACCCACCAGGGGGCCCAACGTACTTCTTTCCTCCTATTTTTTTTTCTTTGTGCAATGAAAAAAAAAAAAAAAAAAAAACAAAGCCAATATCCCTAAATCCAAAAATTTGCACTATCTTATTCACTTTTTGCCCTCAAAACCCCGGCCTCTGTTGTTCCAATGGCGGCGTGATTCTAATTCATAACTGGCTACCTTTTTAAAAAACGCCATCTTGATTTGAGGTCATTAAGGGGACACCTAAAGGGCCCGGGCAGGGGGATTAAAAATTTTTACCAGGTGAGGGAGTGGTATTGATATCTTCCAAGATTTGATACTTGTTTTTAAACCTTTTAAGCGATTTTTCTATTCATAATCTGTTTTTTTTTTTTGTGTGTGTCTGTGTCATCCCCGGGTTTACTAGCTCGTGAGTAGTTTTCACATTCTTTCCTCTCCCTTTCTAGAGTGTTTAGGGTCGCTTTTTTTCGAGGAAAACTTTTTTCTTCTTTTTTTTTTTTGAGGGGAGGGGTGTTTTCTTTATGATTGCTTCTTTTCTTACGCCTCTATGTTATTTTTTTTTAGTTTTCTTTTTTGTTCTTCATCTCCAAACTGGTTCGGGAAACAGTGTTTAAATTTTCCCTGCTTTTTTTTTGGAGACTTAAAGAACTCGTTTTCATTATTATCTTTTTCCAATGATTCAAAGGGGTATTCATATCTGGTAATTATTTTTAAGTTTTAAGAGAATTAAATCCCCCGTTAATTCTCCCGTCTTATTACCCTGGGTGATCTTTTCCCCTTTTACACGCATTAAATTTTGGGAGACTAAGGGCTTAATGCAGACAAACCCACACATCCCCCCTTACACACACCAGGGTTTTTTATTTCGAAAAAATTTATACATTTTCTATCTCACCATCGTTCCTTTCCACACCACTTGTTTTTTTTAGATATACTGTTTTTTATGTATTTTTTATTTATTTTATTTTTTTTTTTTTTCTTGAAAAATGCTCTGTATGAGGTGTTTAAAATACTTTTCCCTTTTCCCCCTTTTAAACCGGGTATTACTACCCACCCTTTACTTTGGGGTTGAAAAAACCTCTTTTAAATCGTCATTTCACTACCTCCATCCAAGTGTCTTATATTTTTTTTTCTTTTCTACCATGTTTGGGAAAGGGTTTAAAAAATACTCCGAACTTCGGACCTGGTGGCGAAATAATGTTCCTATACGCCGCATGAAAAAAGGCGTACATTTCTTTTATCGATAACCATGGTAAATCATAAGTGGCCACCTATTTTTTTTTTATTTTTTTTTTATTTTTATAATCTCCCATAAGATTTCCCCGAGTTTTTCCTACAACCAAAACCCCCCCCTCCTACCAATTTTGACGCTCCTCCCCCTTCATATAGGGATAAAAAACAAAAAAAAAGGAAGATGGGAAATTTTTTACAACAGATTGAGAGATTTTAAAAAAAAAAGATTAAAGAACAAAATCTTTAATCACCCTTTGATCTCGAAAGAATATAACCCCAGCAAATTGTGGGTAAAGCCTTATATAAATTTTTAAAAAGGGAAATGGTTCTTTGAGTTTAGCGTCTCTATGGAGTACACTCTCCCATTTAATTTCCCTTTTATGGTTAGCAGCCAATTGATTGTAAAGTGTTCCGTAACCAATCTTTGTGCCCTCACACTTATTTTCAAAAGGAACATAACCATTTAAACTATATCTACTTTCTAAAGTATGGGTACTTTTTTTCTAGGAATTTCTTCCCCTGCATTAGTTAGGGGAGGTCGAGAGGGTAGGGAAAAAAAAAACCATCTAAATTTATGTATTTAACAAAAAACAACGGAAAAACAGAAAAAATAGCCTGAAAAACATCGACGGTTTTATTTTTTTTCGGAAAAGCATGCTGTATTTAAAAAAGAATGTAATAATTCCCTTCTCTCTTCTCTCTCTCTCCATATAATATTACCCCTCTTTTTAAGCTCATCAACCCTTTAGCACAACCTTTCACCCAAGTGTAACTAGTGCAGTATTTTGGGTGGCGGGGTAGTTTTACATAATGTATTTTACTTTAATGCAAAAATTTTAGACTTATTTTATTTTTTATATTAAAACATGCAGTGAAATAAAAAATAGGGAAACCCCCCTTTATGTATATTTTCACTTTACAGGTGGGAGTAAACTCATGCGTATAACTTCATTTTGGCGCTACATGAAGCAACGGACAACAAAAAACATAACTACTTTAGTTCTAGAGCATAAAATAAGGGAAGGCTGGCAAATCCCTTTTACAGTGGAGGGGCCCTCCTGAAAAAAAAAGATTATTAGTGAGGAAAGGGAAAAAGGTAAAACAAACATCATAACCTATTGCCCCAGGTATTTCATAATGTATGTTTTAACAAATACAAGAAAAAACGAGAAAACAGTCATAAAAAACGTTGGCAAAAAATTGGGGAAAAAAAACTACAAAACAAGTACATAAATGGAAACACAATATTCAGCATCGTGCCATACACACATTTGTTATGTCTCCAACATACACCCTTTATAATTATATTTACCTATTATTTAGTTAAATCAATTCTGTTCACTTAAAAAGATCAAAAGTATATTTTAAATTTTCACTTATTACGGATGCCTTCCCTTCCTGGGGCCTTAGGGAATACATTATAAACATGTTTTGTTGTTTCCTTTTTTAACATATTGCACAGAACTCAAAATGCTCTTGTTCACTCCCTGGCGTTCTTGTCCGGGGTGTTTTTAAGGCCGCGAGGAATCCAGGCTGGATATAAATTTAAAAAAGCACTGTATAAGAGGGTGAGGCTATCACACTCACGGCGTGGGGGAATTAAGCTTCTAAAACGCAGGTGAAAACGTGTTGTGAGGGGTTTTTCATCCGCGTCTCCACGTGCTCGAATTCCCGGGCCAGCAAATGTATACACAGCAGACGATGCGCACACTGACAAGATTTGAAAGGACTGCAATCTTTTGTACGGGTTTTGGTTTTTTTTTTTGGGTTTTTTACAGCTTGGCTTTCTTGCGCTTTCACGTCTTTCCTTGAATGCGATTGACTCTGAACGATAATTTAAGTAACCTCTTTTTCCTACACCCGGCCACCATCCCTATCCCCCTGCACAATGGGCCCCAGACATAACTCCCCCGTCACGGTTTGTTTAAACATCGGTGAAAATTGTGGGATAAGGCGGGGTCGCCCGGGTGGACCTCGAAGGGAAAACTACGGCGAAAAAAATTTCGAGTTATTTTGCGCGGAAATTTGATATTCCAGGTGCTATATACTGTGCTCTTTTTCTCGCTGAAAAATAAGAAAGACCGGGGTAAGGCTGATGTGGAGGTTTTAAAACCAAGAAACAGAGTCATAACAGAGCCTCGTCAAAAGGTAGCACTGGTAGGTGTAATGTGTCCCTACACTTTGCTTACTTTCTTAATGAACCTGCGTGACTGTTTTCCGGGTTTTTAGAAGCCTCTGCACATCAACCATCACCTCGGGTCTTCTCTATGTTGCAGCGAGCACGGAAATATAGCCTTGGAAATATCAATTTCGCCCAAACACCAAATTTTTTCATCGTCGTACCCTTCTCTTTGTGGGTTTTGTAATATTATGGTTTGAAGTATTAAAATCCTTAAAAAATTGATTCCTTTTTGTTGCCCTTTTCTCATAATAAGGGGGTATTTTTCTATGTTGCCCATACTCCCCCTCTCCCACAAAACAACTTTGGGGGACCTGGGGGAAAGCGGGATTTTTGGCTGGGGTACAAAATATCGTCGCAACCACATATTTTTTTGAGTTAGGGGTGTTGAAAAAATTCCAAAGATCTAGGGAAAATTCATTGGATTTTTCTGAGTCCAAGGGCGTGTGACCTGACATCCTCACAGAATGATGCCCGAAGGTGAGAACACCCCCCAACCCCCCGCTGGAGGTTAGTTACATTTGGTTGGTTTAAAAGGTAGGTTTTATATTTGGTTGGTTTAAAGGTAGGTTTATTTGGTTAGGTTACATTTGGTTGGTTACATTTGGGGTGGGTTTGGGTTTTGGTTAGATTTGTTTGGTTAGATTTGGTTAGGTTAGTTTTGGTTAGGTTAACTTGGGTTATTTTTGGGGTTTTAGGTAATTTTGGGGTTGGCAAAATTTCTCTGTATAAGGGTAATTCCCTAATTAGGGAATTTTACCCCCCATACAAACTCTTAAATAATGTGTTTCCGACGCAAAATTTGTTCCCCACCCCCAAAAACCCCGTTTCCCCACGGGGTCTCCAAACTTGTTTGGGTAAACTTGGGGGAAGTGGGAGATAGGGGCAAACACTATAATTTTATATGGGGGGTTTAAAAATTTTTAAGTGGGGTTTTTCGGTGGGGAAAAATTAGCGTCGGAAACCAAAATTTAAGAGTTGTGTATGGGGGGTAAAATTTCCGGTTTCTAGGGTAATTACCTTATTCTAAGAAATTTTGCCTAACCAAAATTAACCAAACCCTAAAAAATAAAACCTAAGCTAACCTAAAAATCTAATAAAACCAACCTAACCAAAAATCAAACCCTGCCCTAACCTAAAAAATCTAACCTAACCTTCTAGCGGGGGTTTGGGGGGTTTTCTCGACTTCGGTCATATTCTGGAGGATGTCTGGCCATGTCTCGGACTCAGAAAAACCCAAATAATTTTTCCCTAGATCTAGGCAATTTTTACAACCCCTAATCAAAAACTATGTGGTTGCGACGATATTTTGTACCCACCCAAAAAGCCCGCATTCCCCACCCCCCGCATTCCCCCCAGCAGGGCCCCAAGCTTTTTTTGTGGGAGAGGGGGAAGTATGGGGAAAAGTGGGACAGAAAATAGGGGGAAATTTTACCCCCCCAACACAAATCTTAAATTTTTGGTTTTTCCACCGCATAATTTTTTCCCCCCCGAAAAACCCCGCTTCCCCCGGGCCCCCAAACTTGTTTTTGGGGGAGTGGGAGAGTATGGGGGAAACACTAGAATTTTTTCCCAAATTTCCCTAATCTAGGGTAAATTTCCCTTTTATCTAGAGAAATTTTGCCTAACCAAAATAAACTAAAACCCAACCCAACCCAAAATAACCCAAATATAACCTAAGCTAACCTAACCAAATATAACCAAACCTAACCCAACCAAATTAACCTAAACCCAACCTCCAGCGGGGGGGTTGGGGGGGGTTTTCGCACTTCGGTTCATCTGTGAGGACGTAGGTTCACACGTTTCTGGGCTCATTAAAAAACCAAAAGAATTTTTCCTAGATCTAGGGAATTTTACAAACCCCTAACCGAAAATATGTGGTTGCGACGCATATTTTTACCCCCGCCCAAAAATCCCCAATTCCCCCCCGGTCCCCGCTTGTTTTGTGGGGGGGGATTGGGGAAACACTAGAATAAACCCTACTTTTTATTTAAAAAACAACAAAAAAAAAACTCAATTTAATACGTATTTTAATTTTTTCATAAACCCGAATATTATACAAACCCAAAGAGAAAACTACGACGATGAAAAAATTCGAGTTGTTTTTGGGCGAAATTGATTTCCAGGTGCTATATTTCCGTCTCGCTGACACACAGAGAGACCTAGGTATGGTTGATGGCGAGGGGTTTAAAAACCGGAAAACAGTCACAGGAGTCTCATTAAGAAATAAGCAAGTGGGGGGACACGTTACGTACCTACCCGTTTCTTACCTTTTACAGGTTGTTATGACTCGTTTTTCTTGTTAAAGCCCCGCACATCAGCCATTTCCTCGGGCTTTCTATATGGTTTTTCAGCGAGAAAGGCACGTATATAGCACCTGGGAAAATTCATTTCCCAAAATAACTCTAAAATTTTTCCTCGCCGTATTTTTTTTCCCTTTTAGGTCCACCCCCGGGCGACCCCCCCCCTTATCCCCACAATGCACCGATTAAACAAACCGTACGTAGTTTGGGTGGGTCCATTTTCATCAGGCAGTCACCTCCTCGTACGACACTTTCTCCCCCATCCAAAATTTTTTTTTTTAGCCACCTTCTATAATTACCATCCGGGATGCACCTCGATAATTACCCCCCGATTTTTCCTCATAAATATGTCGCTGGTGGGGGGCTCTTTCTCTCATACTTAGATTCAAAGGTGTAATTTTCATGTATAAAAAAGAAGTTTTATTTAAACTAAATTTTTTTGTTTTTTTTAAAAAAAAAAAAATGAAGGGAGTTCGCCAGATAAATTAATTGGTGCGGGAGCGGCTGCTTCTTACCATAAGACCCGTGGAACCAGTTTAATCAAAAGTGTTAACTACTCCCAAAAATTGTCAGATTAAGCTAAAATTTACATGCAAATACTGCTGTCAAAATAAAATGGGGGTCTGTGCAACAAACTTTTTTCGGGTAGAAAATTTAAAAAATTAAAAAAAAAAAAAAACTACTCCTAATATTGTCGGATTAAGCTGAAATTTGAACAGTAATAGTGCGTCCAAATCAAAGGGGGGCTGTGCAAAAAAACTTTTGCGTAGAACAAGCCCTAAGAATAATTAGCGTAAATGAGATGATTGGCTAGAACGTGGCTCGCTGCCCCGTTTTAGCCTAAGAACTGAGCCAAAAGCGAAAGGGGGCCAAAGGACGGACGCCTTATTGATATATTTTTTTACTACGAATCAAAAAGTACACCACAGCGAAAACCTCCAATTTTTATTGTTCCCCCAGAAAAAGGGGGCTGACTGGCGGTAGCTCCCCCTTTCCGCTCTCGTATTTAAACTATAAAAAAGGAATATAATTTTCTTGTTGTTTTTAATATATTAGTTTTGCAAAAAAATTTTTTTATATTTTTCCCCCCTACCCAGTAATAAGGGTACAGGAAGTAGTGATCTAAAAAAAATATATATAAAAATATATATTTAAATTTAAGTAACAAAAGTTTTTTTAATTTTTTTTTGTACAAATAGGGAAGTAAGAACACACCACACACACAACACACACACACACACAAAAACCACCAACCCCACACACACACACACCCACCCCACTACGTGACTTTCCAAAAAAATTTATTCATTTAGTGCTGAGCAAGCTTGACGTCACTATGAAGAGAGAGAGAGAGAGAGAAGAGAGAGAGAGGGAGAAGAGAGAGAGGAGAGAGAGGGGAGAGAGAGAAGAGAGAGAGAGAGAGAGAGAGAGAAGAGAGAGGAGAGGAGAGAAAAAGAGAGAAGAGAGAGAGAGAGAGAGAAGGAAGGGGAGAGAGAGGTATACCGAAAGGAAGGAAGGGGAGGTAATAAAGGGGCTAATGTGAGGGAAGGAAGCGAAAAAGTGAAAGCGAGAGAGAGAGAGAGGAGAGAGAGAGGAAGGAGAGAGAGAGAAGAAAGATGATTAAAAGGGAAAAGGAGGTAAAAAAAAATGAAGGGGAGGAGGGGGAAGAATGGGGCGTGGAAGGCAGGGGGGGAGGAGGGGGGGGGAGGAGGAGGGGGGGGAGGAAGGGGGGAGGGGGAGGGAGGGGGGGGAGGGGGGGGGGGAGGGAGGGATCAATAAAGGGCGGATGTTTAAAAGTTTTTCCACAACTTTCCTTTGATGTCATCAGTGGGAACAGGAAGTAAAAGTAAAACCCTAGAGGTCAGAGGTCACTGGAGTAAAACCACATGACCCATTCAGCTGCAGAAAATGACTCATTTTTAAATGCATAGTACAAGCGGAGTACAAACCCATTCATAAAAAAAGTGGGAACCGGAAAATAAATTCCGTTATGTCAAGAGGGTTCTGTGGGGAACCGGAAAATAAAATACCGTGGGAGGTGGGAACCAGGAATAAAAACCGTTAGAGGCAAAGGTCAAATAAAAAAATACCGTTAAGGTAATGAACCCGGAAGTAAGGGGTCAGAGGTCAAAAAGCTCCGACTGGTCATTTTCTCTACTCCCAAAGACGGTAATAATTAGTCCAAGCTCGCACTGGAGGGTGGAAACTGGCGATCCGAGCCAGCTCGTGTGGACAAACCAAGGGTGAGGAAACCCACAACAAAACACACACATACACACACAACACAACCACACACACACACACACACGATATATATTAAAATATATAATATATATATATATATATTATATTATATATATATTATATATATATATATATAATATAATCTGTACACTATTAATCCTTACACATTCCCCCGCAATAACAAAAAAAAAATCAAGATACCCTTAAGTAATCGCCAGACCCTTTCATCATTCCTATTTAAAGCACTCAAAACAAGCCATTAAAGATTATCAACAATACCGTCACTTTTTTGTATCCAGCACCCCTTTTTTTAAATAATCCGCAATCAAAAATCTGCAAATTCCCCGAGTTTTCAAAACGTCCAAGGTTTTTCAGAGCTCAGGCTCAGTCGGTGATAGCATCAGGGGGGCTCTTTCCCGCGCTTGAAAACAGAGAGGCACGTAAACCGAGATAAAAAGTAATGAGATATTTTGGGGGTTTTTTTGATGATTTTTTTTTTCTATTCCACATCATGCATCCTTTATGGGTGCAGCAAGACAGCTGTCCTTTTGAGAAAAGTTTTGCATACGGAAAAAGGGTTGGGGTGTGTAGGGTGGGGCCGCCTATAGTGTGTTGGGCGGGGCAGTTGTGTTGAGAAACGGGTGTAGTGAGAGTGCGGTGGACCAAACCCTACTGTGAGGCTTTGCCCCTTAACAAGACCAAGTTAAACCCGTAAACCAGTTTTGGATAGCGGCCCGGGGTGAGGGATGTTGTGGGGTGTCCCCACTTTTGTTCCCGCCCCCCCCCAAACCCGCGGAATGCTAAGGTTCTCAAAAATGCGTTTTGCGGAAAAAAAAAGGGGGGGGGGAAAGGAAAAGAAAAGGGAGGGGGGGGAAATCGTTTGTTTCCCCCCCCCCCTTTTTTTTTTCCAACACTTTTTTCCTTTTATTTCTTTTTCAGAAGGTATTTTTTTCTTTTTTTTGTTTTATTTAATATTTTTAAAACTCTCTTTCCCTTTTTTTCCCCTTTCCTCTTTTTAAAAATTTATTTTTCATTCTTTTTTTTTCTGTTTGTTTGGGGTTTTTTGGGTCCCTCTTTTTTATATTATTATTTTTTTTTTTTTCCTCTTTTCCCCATTTCTCTTCTTTTCCTTTAAAATTTTTTTTTAACCCTTTCCCCTTTTTCTTTTTTTTTTGTCCTCTTTTTGTTTCTTTTTCCTTTTTTCTTGTCGGGAAAAAAAATTAACATTTTTTTCTCCTTTTTTTTTGCTCCATAACATCTAAACCCCTTTTAAAACCAAGGCTCCCGGGTTACACCTCAAAAAAAAAAAACCAAAACACCTCTCTCTTTAATTTTTATTTTTTTACTTTCCTTTTTTTTTTTGTTTCTTTTTTTCCCTTCCCCTTCCAAAATTTTTTCCCCCCTCCTCCCTTCCTTCTCCCCTTTTTTTCTTCCTCCTCTTTCTTTCTTCCTCCTCCCCCTTTTCCCTCCCCTTCCCTCTCCCCCTCCTCCTCTTTTTCCCCCCAATTATATTCTACTATACAATATAAATCCTGCCACCTCCCCCCCCAACCCTCTCTTTCTCTTCTATCTCAATCTCTCCCTCTCTCTTCCCCCCCCCTCTTTTTATTTCCCCCTTGTTCTTTCCTCTCTTTTTCCTAAGGGTTTACCTCCATTCTCCTCAAAAAAATTACGGAAAAATACTTCTTCCCAATTTAATATTTTTCAAAAAAATCACATTTTCACAATTTAACTTAAAACCCCCCTTTTATTTTTTCTTCCTTTTTTAACATTCTTTACCTTTTTATTATTTTGTTTTAATTTTTACTCCCCACCATACAAACCCCCCTCCCACCATAAAACCCCCTCAAAAAAATACCCCCCATACCAAAAAACCATCTAAAATCCAACCAACCTCTCCCCCAAACCACCACCTTTTCACAAAAATACACACACCACCATCACACACCACCACATCCCACCATCACACACCACCCCCATTACCCCCCACAAAAACCCCCACCATACACACCACCACCACACCACCATACACAACCCCACCATCATAACCACCACCACACCACCAAAACAACCCCACCATCACCACCCCCACCATCACCACCCTTACACAACCACCCCACCCCACCATACCAACCACAATTTACACAAAATAAATTACCCAATCAAAACCCCTCCTATCCAACCCCAAAACCCCACAAACAATAACAGGTACATCCCATAGTGGGTTTTTATCCCTTAGGCTTTTATCAATACTCCTGTCTTTATCCGAATTCACGCATCACCGCCGTGAAAGGATTTATGCCGAGGGCAAAGCTGGGGGGGTTTAGGCGGGTTACCACCAAAGGTTATCCAGAGCGGGGGCCTATAACACTTGGGTGTTGAACTTTTAAAACATCCTATTGTTTTTTCACTTATTGTAAAAATTAACGATGTACAAAAACTCTTTATCAATCGAGAAAAGATGTTTTTTCCCATAGGGCTGGAATGATACTGATTTCCCGGGGGGCGCGGTCCCCTGCTACCAATACCTATGCCACGGTTAATTACAGGTGGCCCAAATCAATAGTAGCCAATGACCCCGCTTTAAACCAAGGTGCTAATTATAAAGGTGCAAAGCTTAAAATTACTGGGAATGTTTTAATTTTCATCCCCGCACTTTCCTTAAATCAAATTACCTTAACTATAACCCCTTACCCTTTAAATTTTTATAATAATTCCTACTCACCCTAGACGACGGACAATAACTCCCAACTAGGGGGGGGGGGAAACAAACCACCCTCTACCAAATTTTGAGAGGGTTTGGTGGATAATTTCCACAACACCACCACTACACCACCCCCTACCACCCCTACACAACCCCCCCATCAAACACCCCATCATCACCCCAACCAACCACCACCATTAACCCTCCATCAACCCCACCCCCACACCACCACCATCATCACACACCGTACCACCACCTCACCCACCCCCCACACTACCCCCACCACTAAATTTCACCTCACACCACAAATCACCATTACCCCCACCACCATACCATTTCCACCACCACCCCTACCCCCCGTCTACACCACCCCCACCACACCATCGGGTGGGGGGTGGGGGTAGGGTGGTCCCAAATTTTTTTTCTACTTTTTATTCCTCCCCAAGGTTTTTTTTTTTCCTTACCCAGGTTACAAAACCCATGAAATTTCATGGCGATAAAATTAAATTTTGAGGTCGACCCATCATCCGCCCTTTCTATCATAGGATTTTTCCGAAAAAATCACATACCCGAATTTTTGGGCATTTCCCGAATCACGACCCAAATGGGTGATTCTGAATTCCCCGGGTTGTACCCATAGACACATTTTATCAACTAAAACTGATATACAGCTGTCTGAATGCTGATTTTCATGATTTGGTTTTCATCCCGTAAATTAGGGGTAGGCCATACCCTGGTTAGGGTACTTCTAATAGAGATAAAACCAAAATGGTTTGCATTTTTGAACTCAGAAGGGCCCGATTTACACATAAAAATGCTTTCATATTTCATTTATTTACTAAAACCTGCAAAATATGACAGACTATTTCAATTTCTCTATTTCCTACAGAAAAACGATTTTTTGGCAATATTTGTGAATTGTCAATAAAGCAGTGTCGATGAAACCCCTTCTATATGTAATCGACCCTTCTGAGTTAAAAAATGCGAACCATTTTGCTTTATCTCTACTAGAAGTACCCTAACCAGGGTATGGCCTACCCTAAAAATTTACTGTGAAACGAAATAATGAAATTCAGCATTCAGACAGTGTATATCAGTTTTTTAGTTGATAAATGTGGTCTATGGGTTTTTCAACCCCGGAAATTCAAAAATCAACACCTTTTGGGTCTGTGATGTCGGGAATGCTCCAATTCGGGTATGTGATTTTCCGGGTTAAATCCTATGATAGAAAGCGAGATGATGGGACGACCTCTAATATCATTGTAAACGCGATGAAATTTTGCACACAAGGAGGGGGAAAACAACACAAAAAAAAGCAGCGGTGTGGAGAAAGGACCAGTGCACTTTGAATTTTACCCCCTCTTCTTGGACCAAACCCCAGTGTGGGGTGATGGTAATCTACCCTTGTCCGCCGCACTAATCTTTTCAACACATTTAACGTTGTCGTATTGGGTCTGAAAAAGTATGCAAACTTCTCTGGAAAGCCACAGCTCTAATTATTATTAAATTGAATAGGTGCGGTGCAGTCATTTCGTACACAAGGGTTTTTCGTACAAACCAGTAGATTCGTAAAACCAAAAAGTGGTTTCCTAGTCTATATGAAACCATAGTCGTTTCGTACACTCAGCTCAGAGTTGAACTTGTTGACTAGAGTTACAAAACGACACCAGTTATGTACGAAAAAACTCAAATTCTCAGTACAAACAACTAACACAACGTGGCTACGAAACATGTTGTGTACGAAACTGACTGTAGGGGCCCCACCGGTGTTGAAACCCCGCATGGGACAAAGATTAACGGGTTAAGGGGGGTGGTCCTCAATGAAATTTCTCTGAAACTTGTCCCATTTCCGTTCACCGAAATGGGATATTAATGTATTTACCTTGTATTTGTAGTAGCAGTTTCCAGGGTTGTTTGGTGTTAGGGCTAGGGTTGTATCTTTGTTGTAGCAGGGTTTAAGTCTCTCTCTTGGAGGTAACCACGCGGGGCTGGTTGGCGAGAAAAAGGAAAATATTGAGGGGACAGTCATTGTTGAATTGCTTCAATATCTGTGGCAAATCTTCATCTACAAATGCGAAAGGCTGAGAGCAAAAGGCGGGTTGCTTTGTATCTTCGTTCCCGCTTTTTATCTAGAAAATTCTACAGCGCCCAATACAACGAAATTAAAGAACCCCTTACTTCTTATTACAAACCAAATTTCTACCTATTATCTATAAATAAAATGACATCATAATTAACAGTA
>JACEEZ010012250.1:82500-87500 GCA_016584305.1 Chionoecetes opilio | reverse complement strand
CTCCTACTACCTGCTACTGCTCCTACTACCTGCTACTGCTCCTACTACCTGCTACTGCTCCTACTCCCTGTACCCCCTACCTGCTACGGGCTCCACTACCTGTATGCTTACTAGGGAAATGCCCAAAATACCTGTACCTCCTACTACGACGCCCATATTAACGCCAAATATCCCTTCCCTGCTTCCCAAAACCCGGGTAAAAGCTTAAGTTCCCAACCGAAAATGTTAAACCAAAAAACCCAACCCCTAAATTTAAAACCTTAAACCCCCTCCTTCCCCAACAAACCAAAAAACCAATATAGAATCCCCCATTCCTTTATTTGTAGGGTTAAAAGGGTCCAAAAAATTTCATTTAAAAACCGTACTGTTACAAAAAAACAAAAAACGAAAATAAATAAAAAAAAATAAAATCCCCAAAACAAAAAACCAAAACCACAAACCCAGGTTAACAAAAACCAAAACCCAAAAAGGGTTAAAAAAAAAAATTTTATGTTTTATAATAGGAAAAAATTTTTAAAGAAATTGGGAAATTGAAAAAAAAATAAGGTAAAGGGAGAAAAGAAGAAGGGGAAAAAGGTGGGGGGAAAAAAAATTTTTAAAAAAAAAAATTTGAACCCAAAAAAAAAAAAAAAAAAAAAAATCCCCAAATACAAACCAAAAACACAAAAAAAAAAAACCAAACACACAAAAAAAAACCCCCAAATAAAAAATTTTCAAAAAAATTCCATAAAAAAACTCCAAACTTTCAAATAACCATCAACCAAAAAAAAAAAAAAAAAAAAAAAAAAAAAAAAAAAACAAAAAAAAAAAAAACAAAAAACACGGGCCAAAAAAAAAAAGGGTAGGAAAAAAAAAAAAAGGAAATTTGGGATAAAGGAAAAAAGATTGAAAAGGTAAAAAATTTCAAAAAGGAGGGGGTAAAAAGAGGAAGAAAGAAGAAAAAGAAAAAAAAGATGAGGATGAAAAAGAAAGGGGGAAAAAAAAAAAAAAAAAAAAAAAGAAAAAATTTTTTGGGTATATTTTTCATATACTAAACTCACTTAAATCACAAAACCAAAACAAACATCCACCAAAAAAAATTCACTATTTTTATTAAATCCAAAAAAAAAACAATAAAAATTTAAATTTCTCTATTCATAAAAAAAACCCCCCCCAATAACAAACCAAAAAATAAAAAAAAAAAAATGTACACCTACAACTTTTTCAAACCACCACAATACTACATCAAAACCCCCACCCAAAATTTTACTCAACCCCCCCCAAATCCAATCCTGAAAACCAAAAAATCCTGATCCTACAACCCCCCACCCTCCTAAAGAAAAAAAAAAAAAAAAACAAAAGGGATATAAAAAACCAAAATATAAAATTAAAACCAAAAATACTACCTCACTACCCCCCCACCCCACAATCATACATACTACAAACCCCCACCCAACACTCCCATATACAACCCACCACCACAATCACTACATCATTACAAACCACCACCACAACACACCACCAAAAAAACCACACCACAAAAAATTTTACCATACTACCCCACCACCCCAACATCCCACATTAAACCCCACCACAACCACTCCATCACACAACACCAACAATCACCCTCAATTTACAACCACCACCACAAATCACACCATCACTAAAAACCCACCCCCCACAACACTCCATCACTACAACACCACCACAATACTACCATCACTAAAAAAAATCACTACCATCATTACAACCACACCAAAAATCACTCCATCACTACAACCCCCACCACAATCACACCTCACTACAACACCACCACAATCACTCCTCATACAACCCACAAAACACTACCACAAAAACCCACCACCACAATCACTACCATCACTACAACCACCACCACAATCACTACCATCACTACAACCACCACCACAATCACTACCATCATTACAACCACCACCACAATCACTGCCATCACTACAACCACCACCACAATCACTACCATCACTACAACCACCACCACAATCACTACCATCACTACAACCACCACCACAATCACTACCATCACTCAAAACCCACCCCAATCACCCATCAAAAACCCACCCCCACAATCACTCCATCACTAAAACCCAAACCACCACAATCACTCCACACTCAAACCCCACCAAAATCATAACATCACTACAACCCCCCCCCCAATCACTACCATCATTAAAACCCCACCCCACAATCAGCCATCACTACAACCACCCCCCACAATAAACCATCACTACAACCACCCCCACAATCATCCCATACCCCCACCACCACAATCATCCATCATACAACCACCACCCCCAATCATACCATCACAAAAACCAACCACCACAATCCTACCATCACTACCAACCAAAACCCAAATCACTACCACATAAACCACCACCACAATCACTCCCATATAAAAAACCACCACACAATCATACCATCACTACAACCACCACCACAACCCTCCTCATTAAACCCACCCCACAATCACTAAAAATACAACCCCACCAAAACACTCCCATCACTACAACCCCCACCAAAATCACCCATCCTAAAACCCACCACCAAAATCAGACACAACAACCCCCACCCCAATCACTACCATCATACAACCACCCCCCACAACATAATCACAAACCACACCACAACCACCATCATACAACCACCCCCACCACAACAACAAAAAACCCCCAAACCACAATCACCCCACCCCAAAACCCCCACCAAAAACACTCCCATATACAACCACCACCACAATCACTGCCATCACTACAACCACCACACCACCAAAAACAATAATAACAACAATAACAATAACAACCTCTTTTCTCCACCCCCTTCTTCTCCCCAAATTACTCCCAAACCCTCCCCCCCCCATCAACCCCCATTATCCCCCTACCCCTTCCCCCCCCTTTACACCCCCCATGACCCCTGACCCGTGACCTCGCCTTCTCCTTTAAGCAGCGAATCATGCCCAAGCAGACGCCATGCAGCGGTCGCCACCTAATGAATAATCAGCCGCGGTAGCCTCGCCGCTGTACATATCATCCCTTGCTGGGGGTGGAGCCGACCTGGGGACTTCTTACCGGTGTTGATATAATAGTGTTGCTGTTATTCTTAGGTGTGTTGGTAGTGTTGTTATTCTTAGGTGTGTTGCTAGTGTTGTTTTTAGCTGCTGTTATTGTTCGAGGGGTGGGAGGCGATATGGTGGCTTCTTACATGTTGTTATTAGTGTTGCCGTTGTTGTTCTTACGTGTGTTACTATATAGTGGTGTTGCGTGTGTTGCTGTTGCTGTTGTTGTTGTTGATGTTGTTGTTGATGTAGTTGTTATTGCTATTGATACTACTGTTGCGTCTGCTATCAATAAACTTCTATAAACTATATATATAAACAACTGTTGTCATCATTGTAGTTATCATTATTGTTACTATCACCATTATCATCATTTTTATCACTATCATCATTCTTATCAATACTATCTTTACTAATACATCAATACTTTCACTACTACTACTACTACTACTTCTATTACTACTACTACTACTTTCTTTACTCTACTTCACTACTACTAATTACTTACTTTCTACTAATTAAAACTACACTTTCCTAACTACTACTACTACTACACACTACTTAATAACAATATACTACTACTACTATACTTTCCCAAAACTACTACTATAATACTACTACTACTACTACTACCAATCTACTTCCTACCCACTACTACTACTAAACCAAAACTACTACTACTACTACCACCATACCACACTATACTTCTACTTTTACATACTACTATATATACTATACTACTTCCACTTACTCACCAACACTACCTACTACTTCTACATACTAAATACTAAACTACTACTACTATACACTACTATTTACTACTACTACTACAAAAATACTACTACACTAACCAACCACCACAGACACCATCCCCACAAACCTCCCTTTCTTTTTTCATTTTTAATTCCCCTTCCCTTTGCTTTTTACCGACCCGGGCCCCCCCACCCCCCAGTCGCAAAAGGGTATCATCTATAAGTTTACTATCTTATAGTGTCTTCTTTTAGTATATGTATAGTATATTTATATCTATAGTTATTTTTTTTTTTAAAAGAGGGAAAATTCCCTTATCTTAAGGTCTCATGCTTAAAATATGCCTTGTTTTCCCGATAAAACTCTGTAAAAGCAGCTGAATTTAGAAGCAGCACTATTCCTTCTCCGGGATCAAATATCAGTCATAAGCGAAGGGGTCAGGATGTTTCGCCTCGTTATGAATCAGAGTGTAGTGGGTGTTCGTGCCCTGGGTATGCTGAGGGCACGGGAGGGAGAGGAGGTTTTGCCGACGTTGTGTTTTGAAGTAGCTTTGGCCTCGAACCAAAAAGTGTTTTTGTGGGGAGGCAGAGTGGTGTGGTGTTGTGTGTGTGGTGTGGTGGTGGTGTGGGGGGTGGGGTGTGTGTTGGGGTGTGTGTGTGTGTTGGTGTGTGGTGTTGTGGTGTGGGGGGGGAGGTGAGAGAGAAGGGGAGAGAGAGAGAGAAGAGAGAAGAGGAAGGGGGAAAAGAGAGAGAGAGAGAGAGAGGATGGGGGAGAGAGGGTTTTTTAAGGGGGTAGAAAGACATTGAAAAATTTGCGGGAAAAAAAATATAGAAGTTTTTTGGTTTTAAAATCTTTTTTTCTCTCTCTCTCTCTCTCTCTTCTCTCTCCTCCTCCTTCTTCTCTCTCCTCTCTTCTCTCCTCTCTCTCTCCTCTCTCTCTCTCTTTCTATTCTAACCTCCTTCGCGCACACACATACACACACACCAAAACCCACCCAAAAAGACACAACCACACAACTAATACATACATAACATAAACATTCACACACACACACAATAGATAATACACACCTAGCACATAATCGAGTTATACCCCAATTTGCGTTTGACTGAAATTTTCTTCGACCGCAGCCCAGGGAGGGGAGAAGGGGGGAAGAGAGAGAGGGGGAGGAGGGGAGAGA
>JACEEZ010012250.1:57500-65000 GCA_016584305.1 Chionoecetes opilio | reverse complement strand
TGTTTAGTCAGAGTCAAATATGTTTAGTCAGTCAAATATGTGTAGTCAGAGTCAAATATGTGTAGTCAGAGTCAAATATGTTTAGTCAGAATCAAATATGTGTAGTCAGTCAAATATGTGTAGTCAGAGTCAAATATGTGTAGTCAGAGTCAAATATGTGTAGTCAGAGTCAAATATGTGTAGTCAGTCAAATATGTGTAGTCAGAGTCAAATATGTGTAGTCAGAGTCAAATATGTGTAGTCAGAGTCAAATATGTTTAGTCAGAGTCAAATATGTGTAGTCAGAGTCAAATATGTGTAGTCAGAGTCAAATATGTTTAGTCAGAGTCAAATATGTGTAGTCAGTCAAATATGTGTAGTCAGAGTCAAATATGTGTAGTCAGTCAAATATGTGTAGTCAGAGTCAAATATGTTTAGTCAGAGTCAAATATGTTTAGTCAGAGTTAAATATGTTTAGTCAGAGTCAAATATGTTTAGTCAGAGTCAAATATGTGTAGTCAGAGTCAAATATGTGTAGTCAGTCAAATATGTGTAGTCAGTCAAATATGTTTAGTCAGAGTCAAATATGTTTAGTCAGAGTTAAATATGTGTAGTCAGTCAAATATGTGTAGTCAGAGTCAAATATGTGTAGTTAGTCAAATATGTGTAGTCAGAGTCAAATATGTTTAGTCAGAGTCAAATATGTTTAGTCAGAGTTAAATATGTGTAGTCAGAGTCAAATATGTTTAGTCAGAGTCAAATATGTGTAGTCAGAGTTAAATATGTGTAGTCAGAGTCAAATATGTTTAGTCAGAGTCAAATATGTTTAGTCAGAGTCAAATATGTGTAGTCAGAGTCAAATATGTGTAGTCAGAGTCAAATATGTGTAGTCAGTCAAATATGTGTAGTCAGAGTCAAATATGTGTAGTCAGAATCAAATATGTGTAGTCAGAGTCAAATATGTGTAGTCAGAGTCAAATATGTGTAGTCAGTCAAATATGTGTAGTCAGTCAAATATGTGTAGTCAGTCAAATATGTGTAGTCAGTCAAATATGTGTAGTCAGTCAAATATGTGTAGTCAGTCAAATATGTGTAGTCAGAATCAAATATGTGTAGTCAGTCAAATATGTTTAGTCAGAGTCAAATATGTTTAGTCAGAGTTAAATATGTGTAGTCAGAGTCAAATATGTTTAGTCAGAGTCAAATATGTGTAGTCAGAGTTAAATATGTGTAGTCAGTCAAATATGTGTAGTCAGAGTCAAATATGTGTAGTCAGAGTTAAATATGTGTAGTCAGAGTCAAATATGTTTAGTCAGAGTCAAATATGTTTAGTCAGAGTTAAATATGTGTAGTCAGTCAAATATGTGTAGTCAGAGTCAAATATG
Source organism: Chionoecetes opilio (assembly GCA_016584305.1). Lineage (NCBI taxonomy): Eukaryota > Metazoa > Arthropoda > Malacostraca > Decapoda > Majidae > Chionoecetes > Chionoecetes opilio. Next base: position 63,636 of record JACEEZ010012250.1, on the reverse strand, counting down.
TGTAGTCAGAGTCAAATATGTGTAGCCAGAGTCAAATATGTGTAGTCAGAGTCAAATATGTTTAGCCAGAGTCAAATATGTGTAGTCAGAGTCAAATATGTGTAGTCAGAGTCAAATATGTTTAGTCTGTGAGTAATAATAGTCACTTTGAGGTTAAATGTTACTATAGTCTGTGTATGATGAGTTATAACTAAAAGGACAAAGATTAGAATTAGTAACGGCAATGTTAATATTCTTAAAACACAAAGAATTTAGGATGACAATAATTATACCTCCAAATGGCACTGTATGATTTGCAAATTATGATTAAAAATAAGAGAAAATAAAAGGAAAAAAAAAGTAGTTTAATTATATTTGTAGGAGTAAAACTTGATCAAATGAGACGAATGACTGAGTGTACGAAATTGAAACAAGTGAAGCAGTAAATTAATGTTTGCGGACCCATGGCAGAACAAGAAGTGAATGTCAGATGCAGAGTAAGACAAGGATGAGAGAAGAGTTAATGAAGATGTGAATGTATTTAAATATATTTGCTCCATCCTGTTCAAGCATAGAAGCACACACAAGAGAGAGAGAGAGAGAGAGAGAGAGAGAGAGAGAGAGAAAAAAAAAAGGACAAACACAGACAGACAAAGATATAGACAAATACAGACAAATATAGACACAGACATACACAAACCAGACAGACAGAAAGAGATAGACAGACATATACAGACAGAGAGACAGACAGAGAGACAGACAGACAAAAATAGACAGTCAGACAGACGAATAAATAGACACACAGACAGACCAGACAGAGATAGACATACAGAGACACACAGACAGTGAAAGAGATAAACAGAAAGACACACACACACACACACACACACACACACACACACATACACACACACACACACACGTACTAGACACACACATAAACCAGATCAGACTGAGATTACACATAAATAAAAACATTTGCAATACCTCACACTCCCGACACACAGACCTTGACACGGAACAGCCGAAAGGTCAAAGATCTAAGCACTGTATAAGAGAGAGAGAGAGAGAGAGAGAGAGAGAGAGAGAGAGAGAGAGAGAGAGAGAGAGAGAGAGAGAGAGAGAGAGAGAGAGAGAGAGAGAGAGAGAGAGAGAGAGAGAGAGAGAGAGAGAGAGAGAGAGAGAATGAAACTGTATACACGACGAGAGACGAATGAAAAGCGACAGAAAGACCTTTTAAGAATGTGGAATTGTGTTGTGTAGTGGAATTGTGGAAGAAGTGTAGAGCGGAGTGGAGGTGGAAGAGTGGAAGGTGGAAGAAGTGTGGAGTGTAAGTAGAAGAAGTGTGGAGTGGAAGAGTGGAAGAAGTGGAGGTGGATGGAGGAGTGGAGTGGAAGAGTGGAAGATGGAAGAAGTGGAGGTGGATGGAGGAGTGGAGTGGAAGAGTGGAAGATGAAAGAAGTGGAGGTGGATGGAGGAGAGGAGTGGAAGAGTAGAAGGGGAGATGTGAAAGAGCACTTTGAGATGGTCTGGTCACCTGGGAGGATGTGTGAGAGAGAGAGAGAGAGAGAGAGAGAGAGAGAGAGAGAGAGAGAGAGAGAGAGAGAGGAGAGAGAGAGAGAGAGAGAGAGGAGAGACGAGAGAGACGAGAGACGAGAGGAGAGACGAGAGAGGAGAGAGAGAGGAGAGAATGAAAACTGTAGCACGACGAGGGGACGAATGAAAGCGACAGAAAGACCTTTTAAGAATGTGGGAATTGTGTTGTGAAGTGGAATTGGGAAGGTGAAGAAGTATAGAGCGGAAGTGAGGTGAAGAGTGGAAGGTGGAAGAAGTGTGGTGTGTAAGTGGAAGAAGTGTGGAGTGGAAGAGGAAGAAGTGGAGGGGATGGAGGAATGGAGTGGAAGAGTGGAAGAGGAAGAAGTAGAGGTGGAGGAGGAGTGGAGTGGAAGAGTGGAAGATGGAAGAAGGGAGGGGATGGAGGAGAGGAGTGGAAGAGGGAAGAATGGAAGAAGGGAGGTGGATGGAGGAGAGGAGTGGAAGAGTGGAAGGGGAGATGTGAAAGGGAGCATTTGAGAGGTCTGGTCACTAGGGAGGATGGTGAGGAGAGAGAGAGAGAGAGAAGAGAGAGGAGAGAGAGAGGAAGAGAGAGAGAGAGAGAGAGAGAGTGAGAGAGGAGAGAGAGAGGAGAGAGAAGAGAGGAGAGGAGAGAGAGAGAGAGAGAGAGGAGAGAGAGAGGAGAGAGAGAGAGGGATGAGAGAGGAGATGGAGGAGAGAGTAGGAGAGATGGAAGAGAGAGTGAGAGAGATGAGAGAGAGAGAGAGGGAGTGGAAGGAGAGAGAGAGAGAGAGGAGAGAGAGGAGAGGAGAGGAGAGGAGGAGAGGAGAGAGAGATGGAAGAGAGGAGAGGAGAAGAGAGGAGAGGACATGAGATAGAGAGAGAGATGGAGGAAGAGAAGGAGAGGAGGAGAGGAGAGAGAGAGAGGAGATGAGAGAGAGAAGAGAGAGAGAGAAGATGGAGAGAGAGAGAGAGAGAGAGAGAGAGAGGAGGAGAGAGAGATGAGAGAGAGAGAGAGAGAGGACGAGAGAGAGAGAGAGAGAGAGGAGAGAGAGAGAGAAGAGAGAGAGAGGAGAGAGAGAGAGAGATGAGAATGAGAGAGAGAGAGAGAGAGAGAGGGAGAGAGAGAGATGAGAGAGAGAGAGAGAGAGAGAGAGGAGAGAGAGGAGGAGCGAGGAGGAGAGAGGAGGAGGAGCGAGCGAGCGAAGGAGGAGAGAGAGAGAGAGAGAAGAGAGGAGAGAGAGAGAGAGAAGAGAGAGAGAGAGAGAGAGAGAGAGAGAGGAGAGAGAGAGAGAGAGAGAGAGAGAGAGAGAACAAGGGAAGATTCCAGCCCTCGCTATCCTGCCTTAAAAGAGCTGCGAGGAACTGTCAAACTTGTGGATTAATAGCCGGAGGAATAATATTTTGTTGGAGGGGGGAGGGGAAAGAGGGGAGGGGGGAGGGGCAAGGAAGGGGGGGAGGAGGGGGCGGGGGGATGTCAAGGAAGGTGGATTGGGGTGAGGGTGTAATGCTAATTTAAAAAGAGGGAGAGGCAAGAGGGGGAGGGAAAGAGGGGGATGATGGGGGGGGGCGAAGGGGAGGGGAAAAGAGGGGGGAAAGGAGGGGAAAAAGGAGTGAGGGTGTATGGATGCAATGCTAATTAAGAAGTGTTGTATGATTTAGTAGACAGCGTGTCATTATTAATTTTTGGTAATTATAACTATTATAATGATGACAACACAGTAGTTATAGTATTGATGATAATTGTAATGATAATAATGATAACACTAATGATAATGATAACAAAAAGTAATGATAGTAATGATGATAATAATGATAATAATAATAACAAATAGTAATAATGATGATAGTAATGATAATAGTAATGAGAATGATAAAAATAATGATAATAATAACTACACCTAAAATAATGATAATAATGATAATAATAATAGTAATAATAACAATGACAAGGGAATGAGAACAATAATAATAACAAAATCTCTAACAACTCCACTAAAATGAATTAACTGTAACAACTATAGCGGTCACAACATTCGTAACACCACAACATCACGCCAGGAACAACACCCGAGCCATCACAACAACAACAACTACTAATGATAATAATAACCTCAACAATAATCAGATCTATTTTTTAACCTCAACAACAATTATTTTTTTCGTCACATATCTGACCTGTTTACGTTCTTTCGTTGTGTGCCCCCCCCCCCCACCCCCCCCCCCACACAACACACACGCATACGAGATTCGAACCCCGGTCACCAATGTTTGAAAGCCTGGCTAACTTTTAAGCCACCAGGACTGTATAGTGAAAATAATAACAATACTAATGACAATAATAATAACAATAATAATAACAATAATAATGACAATAATAATAACAATAATAATAACAATAATAATAACAATAATAATGACAATAATAATAACAGTAATAGTGGGATGTCAAAAAATCCAAGTAATAATAACAATAACGATGATAAAATGGAAGTAGAATAACAGTAGTAGTAGTAGTAGTAGTAGTGTAGTAGTAGTAGTAGTAGTAGTAGTAGTAGTAGTAGTAGTAGCAATAGCAGTAGTCATCATCATCATCATCATCATCATCATCTTTATTGCATAACATACAAGGAGTTGTATATTACATATCACAAAAAAAAAAGTTATCATGAATTTATAGGAAGTGGAACTCTTCTCATATTTTCATGGTTCTGAACCCAAGTAATTCTTGCCAAAATTACATCCATACTATTATCTAAAAAAGTTATTTTATAAATTCTGAATAAAAAACTTAAAAAAGATTTAAAAGACATACCCTCAAAAAACAAAGGTTTGTTCAAAATATATACAGAATAATTTTTCTTGCTTAAAGATCTAAAATAGCTAGCTTGAACTGTTGTTACATGATGTTTTAATAAAAGCATGTTATACTCCTTGACAATACTGTGATTACTGGTTATAAATGGACATCCTAAAATTTTCTTAAGTGCATTTGCATAAGCTATCTCAAATGTTTGAAATATATAACTCGAGTTAATCTTACATAAATTCCACATTTGAAGACCCTAGATAGGAATACAGTATGACTTGAATAGAAAAAGTAATGCTTGTGAATTGATTCCTTTAAACTTACGCAAGACAGTGTTAAATTTACTGTAAAAACTTTGAAGCCTTTCCTCTACATCTATTTTATCACAAAAATTGAATGACAAATAATGTCCTAAATACTTGTAATTTTCCACGATTTTATAGTGACTTATATATCCCTTCATCTTATATTTCTTCTTATTTACATCATGAAAGACCATACATTTAGATTTTGAATGATTTACCTTTAGTTTCAAACTTTTAATTTTACTTTCAAATACATCTAATAATGTTTCTAAGTTATTATGAGAGTCAGCAAGTAAAACTATGTCATCAGCATACGCTATAATATTCATTCTAAATGATCCATATTTACATCCTACGTCAAGGTTGGATATGTCCCTGAGAAGATGATCAATATATAGTTTAAATAAAAATGGCGACAAAATTCCTCCATGTCTTACACCAGTATCGATTTCTGTATAAGATCCTTGAAGACCATTCCATATAATTCTAGCACTCTGATTCCTCAAATAATTCATTAAAAATAAAACAATGTCAGGAGAAATGTTCCTATCTAATAACATATTACCTAAAATAAAATGATTTACCTTATCAAAAGCTTTGGACAAATCCATAAATGCTACAAATGCTTTATTATTATTTTTTGTATACGTATGAACAGTTTCTTTTAGAAGGAAACAAGCATCATTGGTTGACATGTTTGCACAAAAACCCAACTGTTTATGGCTAAAATAACGTTTTTCCTCTAAAATGTCCAATATGTGCATTTCAAATAATTTCAGTATACATGATGACTGCATTACTGGTCGATAATTGTTTGAATCACCGATATTTCCCTTAGTATCTTTTATTATAGGATTTATTTCACCCCTAAGCAAATGTGAAGGGATATAACAGTGGCTATAACATGCATTCATAAACACACAAATATTTGCAAGTAATTGTTTGGAGGCATTCTGTAAGAGTAGAGAATGGATGCCATCCTGACCCACCCCTTTATTTAGTCTCTTTATGTAATAATGTAATCTTTCAGCAGAAATAACAACATGAAATGTATTCCTCCTATTCCAAGTATCTTTCAGTTTATCAAGTAAACATTGCTCTTCATCTGTATAAGAAACGTTCTCTTTATTAAAAAATTTGTTATGGAAACAATCAATAATTTTTTTTGAGTCATTTTCTCCATCGATTATATTTGAGGACTTTTGTTTATTACTTTTCTTTTTAATTTCTTTCCAGAACGCGATCATATCCTTTGATTCATATTTCTGTTGTATAGATATCGATCTCTCAAGGATTTCATTTTTTCTACAATTAGAAAGTGCTTCTTTGAACAATTTTCTACTTGTTTTCATGTTTGTGAATTCAGCAGTATCTCTCGACTTTCCATTTAACAACCATACTTTATAATCATCCTTAAAGTTAGTATACAAATCCTTAACATTTCTGTTCCATCCTGGTACTACTTTAAACTTGTTTTTCTTAACAGTCG
>JACEEZ010012250.1:50000-52500 GCA_016584305.1 Chionoecetes opilio | reverse complement strand
TAGTCAGGTTGATAGCGTGCTGGTCTCCCATTATGTGGGTAGGCGGTTCGAATCCTCGCGCTCCCGGGGATTTTTCACTGACAAATTCAGGCGGTTACTGCCCCCCTTGAGCAAGGGGATGGGGGTGTATGGTGTGTGAGGTCTCAACATTGCCCAAAGATCGGTAATAATGAGCTCCAACCTCGCACTGAGAGGGTGAAACTGGCGATCGTGAGCCAGCTCGCGTGGACAAGACCATGGGTGAATAACATACTCACACACACATACTCACTCAGACACACACACACACACCCCAGAAGGCACCACCACCACCACTGCTTTGTGTGTGACTGGTTTGGAGGATTTTCACTCTGGGGTTTATTCGGATATCGGGGTTCATTGAGTGTCGGTCCGAACGTGCCTTGCAACCCGGAGTGGCGGTGACAGTGGCGCCATCTGTTGCACGTATGCGGCGGGGCTTACAGAAAACGGGGGAGGCTTACTTACAGAAAACGTGGATATTTTAGGGACAACTTGAATATATACATCAGGTTTACATTCATTTATATGTCTTTCATGTGTGATTGTTTTTTAAAAGTGGTGCATAAAGGTTATATATTCAATACTTATATATTTATGAAGTTATTATACGTGGATAGTAAGTAAGAGGTGTATAATAATAAGAAAGTAAAATGATATATTATGTTTTCATGTCTTTCAGGTATGATTGTTATTTGAAAGTGATGCATACAGGGTATATATATTCAATACTTAAACGCCTTTCGAGTTACTATAGGTGGATATAAAGTTTGAGAAAAATAATAATGAGAAAGTAAACAGATATAAATGATTATGTTTTCATGTCTTTCAGGTATGATTGTTATTAGAAAGTGATGCATAAATGAAAGAAATTATCAATACTTAAACATTTCGTAAGTTGTTAGGGGTAGATAGAAAGTGAGAGGAGTATAATAGTAAGAAAATAAAGTGATCTATTATATTTTTCCGGGATGATAAGAGGTAGCAACATGGCTCACAAATGTCGCGATTCTATTAATAAGTAACGATGGTTCTTTAGGTGTGTGAGACGTTCTTTGATGGTTTTGAAGTATTTCACACACACACACACACACACACACACACACACACACACACACACACACACACACACACACACACACACACACACACACACAGGTGAAGAGACGACGACTATAACATCACTCAAACAACAATACAGTCTAGCCGTGTGCGGATTAAAGTGGCCTCCTCCCTCCTCCTTGCTCCACACTGCGCCACTCTGTATACCTGTGTGCCACTCAACACCTTTACGTCTGTGGCACGACAAAGGATGGGGACAATAAGGGATATCATAGGATTATAACGCCTCTTCGTGTAGGGGAAGAATGCATACGGAGTGCAGGAAAAGAAAGTGAAAAAGGAAACAAGGTATTGAGGTTCGCTAACGGAATATCTTAACCAAATGTAATTTCTCTTAAAACTAATATAAGTTAACCTAACTTAAAACTAACATAGATTAATCTGACTTAAAAGTAACTTATATTAACTAACTTAAAACTAACCAAATAAACCTAACTAAAAACTAAATTAACCGAACTGAAAACTATCCTAGATTAACCTGATTTAAACTAACCTAAATTAACATAACCTCAAAACTAATCTAAATTAACCACAAAAAAAACCTAACTTAAACTAGCCTGAATAAACCGAACTTAAATCTAACTTCAATCAACTTAACCTAAAACAAGTGTAACCTAACTTAACGTATTTCCCATTACTTTAATTCTTTACTTTACTTTCCGATTACTACAACTAATAGCAAGAACGAACTAAATTGGCCTACCCCTCTGTTTTTATTTTATTCTCTTACTGTCTTCTTTATAGGGACTGGCAACTAAGCGGGCTTTGTGTTACCCATTTTTGTTGTGCCCTTGGCCAGTTCCTTGTGATGTAAAAAAAAAAAAGAAAAAAAAAGAGGACACGTCAGTCTGCAAAATAAACAAACACAGACAAAACTTCAAATCTTTCCTAACTTACACAACTCTTTAACTTTCCTAACCTACACAAACACACAAGAGAAATACAGAATGCCAAGACACCACAATAAGAGATACAAATACTCCTTCGTCTATAGCGGATCCAACCCTACATTCACGACGACTACAATGCGTACTATTATGTCACATGATGATACGACTCGCTAACACTATATTGGCAACGACCATTTCACTACTACTACTACTACTACTACTACTACTACTACTACTACTACTACTACTACTGCTGCTGCTGCTGCTGCTGCTGCTACTACTACTACTACTACTACTACTACTACTACTACTACTACTACTACTGCTGCTGCTGCTGCTGCTACTACTACTACTACTACTACTACTACTACTACTACTACTACTACTACTACTACTACTACTACTACTACTACTACTCTACTATACTACTACCACCACCGAAGAAAAAGAAAGTAAAATATAGAAAGATA
>JACEEZ010012250.1:45000-47500 GCA_016584305.1 Chionoecetes opilio | reverse complement strand
CCCAAAAAAGTGATTTTGCCGAAAAACAAATAGCCGGTTGTTAAATTGCACAGCAAAATTTATAAAAAAACTAGTCATCAAAAAATTTGCGGGATCCTGAGAAACCAAAAGGTGCCTTTCTTCCATCCTAATTCCTGATCTTATCCTTCTTCCATCCCTACATCTTGAATGTTGAGAGCAAGACATTATATTAGTAGTTGTTATATACAGTATGTAAAACAGTAGTAAAAAGATAATAGTTTGTTCACTACAAATGTAACTGTAGTACAAGAGCAATCAAAGTGAATCATTGCTACATTCCTCTAGTCATGGGAGTGACACTAAAGAAAGCTTAGGAAACGCGGTGATTCACGCGAGGAGGGTGCGTGCCGCCTCACAGGTCGCGATAAGGAAGTGAACGCAGCAAGCTTGGATATACCTCGAGGATCCATTTGTTCACATTATCCTTGAGCCCCGTAGAAAGTTTGTGAGCGAGCATCCGAGCAAACTTAGCGAGCTTTACGTTCTGGCAGGCGGGAATGGAGTCCAGGACTATGTTGGCTGGCATCTGGTGCAGGCGGTAGCCTTGCTCCACGAGGTGGGTGTTGCGGCGCCGGCTGTACTCCAGCTCGGAACACTTCGGCCCCACAGTTACCACCGAATGGAACTCAGAAGTGCGCCCATCTGGCTTGAGCCGCTGAACGCGTCCCACCCGCTGGACTTCTTGCTGACGGGAAGCACCCAAGCCCCCCAGTTGCAGGCAGTAAGCCAAATCAGGCACGTCCAGCCCCGTATCGCCGATGCGGCTCACTAACAGTGTTTGGGGTCCAGTAGAATGCTGAAAGTTCTGCACGATGGACTCTCGTGCCTCGTTATTACCGCTCACGCAGGGACGCCTGCACGCCACCGCAAACACCTGCAGATGCAACAGCTCCTCAAACATAACAAGCAGCTTCTGATGCTGTTTATATTCCACAAAATGAATCAGCGAACGGAGATAACAAAACTTGTAAGGGTTGAGTAGAGTAAGTAGTCGGTGGAGGTCGTCGCGTCCCGGTGTGCGCTTGATAACATGCGAGAAGCCACGAGGTAGTGGCGCCGCCACCTGCACCAGTTTGACAGGTGCTATCACTCGCATGAGCACCAGCCGAGCCACACTTGCCTGTGAACGCACTGGCCCAATACTCTACAAGATGATATGGTCGTCATCTGCCTCGCGGGAAAGGTCGGCAGTGAGGCCCACCCGCCAACTGCTCTTGATGCGTCGCGGAAGATTGCGATACACGGTGGCAGGCAGCCTGTGCACCTCATCCATGAGTAGCAGGCCGTAAGTCTGGGACAACACGGCGCGTCGGACACGGGAGTTGAACCCCACAGCCTCTTGTGAGCCACTCAGCCAGTGGTAGGTGCACAAGATCACGGCGGCGTCCTTCAGACCGTTGATGGTCCGCACGCCAGAGCCGCACCGGTACACCAGGTGTTGGGGCAAAAGTGTCCACCGAAGCAGCTGCCGTTGCCACTGGTCCACCTGCTCCATGGTGACACACACCACCAGCGTGCGGCGCCGCATGAGGCTGGCGCACAGCACACCCACAAGCGTCTTGCCACTTCCGCAGGGCAACACGACACACCCGCTGAGGAAGGTGTTGGCTTCGTCGTCCACCAGGGAGGCCACTGCGTCCTGCTGGTGCGGCCGGATCTTGTGCAGCTCTCGCGGCTGCATCATCAGCTGGGTAGTGAAGAGTGTTGCCGCTGGGGGCACTTGGCTCACGTGACAGCTGTACGCGGGGAGTCTCGCAATGACAGCCAAACAGTCAGGGGCCTCCTCGACCTCGCGCTCCAGCTGACAGTGGAGTTCAGTGTCAGCACGCAGACGCTTCTTGTCGGGAAACACGAAGTGGGGACGGTGAAGGTAGTCTTCAGTCAGACCCATAACACTGGGGTCCATTTCTTTCATAATGTTCCTCCCAGCCATTCTCTATCCCTATCACCAATGTCAACACGAGTACACTCACTTTGAGGCTACTCGGCAATATTAAAGATGAATAATTTTTTCTGTATGTGTGTAGGCAAGATCTGCGCTCCTTATTTGGTGTTACAAAATGTGCAATAAGGATGATTTATGACTGTATTCTCCTTGAAAAATCAACCTTATGTGCTGTACGCTTCGATTAGATCCAAGCTGCTCTAACTCCTACCTGGGGTTCCACTTCTCCACCAAGCGTGTCAAACTTCTATACTATGCACCGGCTGCTCTGTGCCTCCCGTTCTGAACCAATCAGAGAGCGTCCACAGGGGTGTGTCTGTGAGCCCAGCGCTGATTGGCTGCTGCCGTGTGCCCGGGAGGATCTGGTGGGTGGGATCTGGTCAGGGTGGAGGTAGCGGCGGGGGCGAGGAAGTGGGGAACACCAGAAGGGGGGAATGAAATAATATTGGTAAATAAAGCCAAAACATAATATTGTAGATCATAATATCATAGATCGCCTACCAGCTGGTATTGACTGTTTGTAAGGGAGATATT
>JACEEZ010012250.1:20000-37500 GCA_016584305.1 Chionoecetes opilio | reverse complement strand
GAGAACAACCTCAACAAATGTAATATCCAAGAGTAGGATATTTTTTTCATTCTAAACAATTTTCGTTTTCTTTATTCTTTTAGTAACATTTTTTCATTCAAAACAATTTCTATTTTTCTTTATTCCTTCAATAATTCATCAAAATAAATATCACAGACGTAATATATATTTTCAGTAGACGTCTCACCATTCCTTTGAGTATAAGAAAGATAACTTTCTATAAGTATTTACCATAGTATCAAGATTGACATTATGAGTTAACAAAACCTTAACTTCGAACAATAAACAAACTACTTTTCCTCTATACCTAAAAAGGTAAGTTTGGAATCCTTTACGTATCAATAATTTGCTGGATCAGAGACGGAGGGTGAGGATACATATTTACTATTATATATTGTACAATTTTACCTAAAAGAATATTTTATGATGATGGCAAATATTTACCAAGAAACACATCAATATTTGACCTGTGTATATATCTCGTTAAGGCAACACAGGTGAGAAAGGTACGTAGAAACAGGTGGACTTCATTGAAATTATTGTTACTACATGCTGTTATGTTGGTTGTGAACGGCATGACATCATAACATGCATGCTATGAGGAACAAAAGACATATTTTTCTGGTGTGGAGGGAGGCATAGGACAAGGTAAGGTGAGGTGGGCAATGGGGGAAGGGGCAAGAGAACAGGGGTGTCACCTTAGTATGCCTGGCAGGTGAAGTACGTAAAGAATATAAATAAAGATGTACTATACGATAAAGATAAAGATAAAGGACGAACCAAGGCTACGATGGTCCAGGTTCGATCCCCTTACGCTCAGGTAATACAGGATGGCAGGTAAATAATGTGACACAAATAAATAAAGATGTACTATACGATCAAGTTTATGGTATGTAAAGAATATAAATATGATGGTGAGATAAGATAAATTTACATAGAAAGATATCGATGTTTCCTATGTTAAGAACCCCTGAGATGCGTGTGTCAGTGAAATACCTAATAATAATAATAATAAAAAGGAGAAGAGGAGAACGAACAATAATAATGATAACAACGACAACAATTTTACCTTTCATTTGACTTTTTTCTTTACTTTACTTTACTTTACTTTACTTTACTTTACTACTTCATATATTTTACCTTCTACTGTATTTTCTTTTTCCACCTTTTTTTACTTTTTCCTTTTACCTTTACCCTGCCAATTCCTTTATTTTTTTTTTTTTACCAATACCGTTTTTCCCCCTTGGCCAGTCCTTAAAGACGCAAAAAAAAAAAATTAAAAAAGCCCTAAGAGAATATAACTCTGATGATGCAAAATACTTACAGAGAAAGTCATCGAGGTTTCCTATGTTAACCCCTTGAGACCCAGAACGTAATTTCCATTGTAATTTGGGTAACATTAGACACTCTTTTAGTGACTATAAGCAATGTTTTATAGATATGACCAGTTTAGTACCCTTGTCGACTAACTATTTTGGTATATTCAGTTACTTTTCGTAATTTTATGGCTCGACAACAACAATTTTTTTATAGCAAAGAAAAGATCTGGGCGTGAAGGGGTTAAGAAGCCCCTGTGTCAGCGTGTGGGAGTGGATGCCACCGCGCTCCTTCAGTATTCAGGCCACTTAGTGTGTACACCACAAGGCTCTGAGGGACGGCAGGCTGGGGTGTCATCGTACAAAGCCATTAACCCCTTCACGCCCAGATCTTTCCTTTGCTATATAAAATTGTCTGTTGTTAGCCATAAAATTACGAAAATATAGCTTAATATACCACATTAGTTAGGGGACAAAGATACTAAACAGGTCATAGCTATAAAATATTGCTTATATTAACTAAAAATCGTCTAATGGTGGTTATATTACAATGGAAATTACGTTCTGGGCCTCAAGGGGTTAACTCACTTAGCATTACTTGTTCATCTTTAATACAGTCAATCCCTCCATGGCGGTGTAACAGTACCTACAATGCCACAACTCACTCAGTATTACTTATTCATCTTGTGACTACTACTCCTACTCAAGACTACTCCTGTAATTTTATGTGGTTAATTAAATCATGCATTAATTTACATGATATTTAAATCATTAATAGCTATGATGCCTACTTATGTGTGCAGATATTTGCAAGACGATACATGAAAAAGGAAGGAAAAATTAAATAGATTATATTAATAAAATAAATAACGTATACAAAAAAATAAATAAATAAATAAATAAAATAAATAACAATACATGCAAAAGGATAGAATATTTTTTTTTGTATCTAAAACCCATTATTTTTATGTAACTTTGGAATGAAAAAAAAATGTATCTAAAACCCCTTATTTTTATGTAGCCTTGGAATGAAAAAAATATATATAAAACCCCTTATTTTTATGTAACTTTGGAATTAAAAAAATGTATCTAAAACCCCTTATTTTTATGTAACTTTGGAATGAAAAACATATATCTAAAACCCCTTATTTTTATGTAACCTTGGAATGAAAAAAATATATAAAAAAACCCTTATTTTTATGTAACTTTGGAAAAAAGAAAAAAGTGTATATCACAGAAAACCCCTTATTTTCTTTACGTAACTTTACCTGACTACTGCCCGAAAGTAAATGAACACATTGATTCCCCTCATGTGATATTGATAACTATGGAACCTCTTATTTCGTCCCTAACACACTAGATTGAAAGGAATGAAAAAACACGAAAATAAACGACAATAAAAGAAATAGGTACATCAACACGTCAAGGATGGAGGCGTAACGTGCCATAACGAAAAAAATACGATAAGTTATGGTTTTTCCTATCCCTTCGTTCACATCTCAAAGGCCACCGGTTAGATTGATGCCTGTAGTGGTAGGTGTTGCTGATACATTGTTTATCTCCATGGTGATACACGTTCCTAGAAATGCCATGAATATTCACTACGTCATGATTTAGTTATTTTCATTATTTTTATTGCTCAACATTTTATTTAATTCCGCTGCTGTTGAATGTCGTCCCCCCTCCCCTTTCCCCCCTAAAAAAAAAATCGTAGTTTGACATTTAAGTTGAACAGACATTGACATTTCCTGGGATGTATTATTTATTTCCAAATATTTACATATTTATCTATCTGTATTTTCATCATCGCAAAGGACTGGCCAAGAAAAAAACATGCCGTAACAAAAAGCCTGCTATCTTTTTTTTCTAAACATTTACTTACTTTTTTTTTACATCACAAAGGACTGGCCAAGGGCAAAAAAGAAGAAGTAAACAACAGAAGTAAAACATGTTCTTAAAAGGATATCAGTTCACTGTAATAACCTAATGTTCTTATATTCCTCAAAGTGTCAAGTTCTCCCCCTTCCCAGCCAGTGTGTGTAATCCTCTGTAATCCTCCCATGCTTTGATTAACATACAAGTCTTATCTCAACCCTCCTCCACAACTATCACCTCCAGCACTACTTTGCTTAATCACATGGCTCTTCTTCTCCCCACGCTTGAGTAATGTTGAGTGCAGAAATGTAGTAATATCCAAAGTAATGTAGAAATGTAACAATGTAGTAATAAATAATGTAGTAATAAATAATGTAGTAATAAATAATGTAGTAATAAATAATGTAGTAATAAATAATGTAGTAATAAATAATGTAGTAATAAATAATGTAGTAATAAATAATGTAGTAATAAATAATGTAGTAATAAATAATGTAGTAATAAATAATGTAGTAATAAATAATGTAGTAATAAATAATGTAGTAATAAATAATGTAGTAATAAATAATGTAGTAATATCCAAAGTAATGTAGAAATGTAACAATGTAGTAATAAATAATGTAGTAATAAATAATGTAGTAATAAATAATGTAGTAATAAATAATGTAGTAATAAATAATGTAGTAATAAATAATGTAGTAATAAATAATGTAGTAATAAATAATGTAGTAATAATAATGTAGTAATAAATAATGTAGTAATAATATGTAGTAATAAATAAGTTTAGTAATATTCCAAAGTAATGTAAAATGTAATCTAAGTGTAGTATAAGCAATATGTATATATAGTCAATAAGTGTATTATTTAATCATATGTACTAATTAAATCTAAGTGTAGTATAAGTCATAGTGTATATATTTAAGTCTATAGTGTATATATTTAGTCTATAGTGTATATATTTAAGTCTATAGTGTATATATTTAAGTCTATAGTGTATATATTTAAGTCTATAGTGTATATATTTAAGTCTATAGTGTATATATTTGAGTCTATAGTGTATATATTTGAGTCTATAGTGTATATATTTGAGTCTATAGTGTATATATTTGAGTCTATAGTGTATATATTTGAGTCTATAGTGCATATATTTGAGTCTATAGTGTATATATTTGAGTCTATAGTGTAATATTTGAGTCTATAGTGTATATATATATTGGTTATAGTAAATCATCTGATCAAGTTTTTTCTTTAGATGAATATTTGAAGCTAAGTACTATCCTTATATTGTATACAAAATCACCAATCAATCCTACAGGAGTATAAGAAGATGTCTTAAAGTAATCAACGAAACATGGAGTCTTCAGGGTCCTTAGTAAGGAGGAGTAGGTCATCTTGGGTTCCTTGGCCTTGGGCGTCACGGTGTTGCCTCAGCGGCTGGCGGCCCTCACGTCCCTGTAAAGGCTCGCCCTCCACTCCGCCCGCCGCTCCTCCTCCTCCCTCCGGGTGATGAGGGCGGCAGCGGCGGCTTCCTGCTCCCTGGGGCCCTCCAGGGGGACATGGGGGGTCTCCATGTCCTCCGGAGACGGTACGTCGACATGCATGCCCTCAAACTGGTTCTGAAGGCGCTGCAGAGCCTCCCCTCCGCCACCTATACAACATGGGGACGCCTGCCTAGAGCCACGGGCACAGTTTCCTTGGCACGCTCCTTCTTCAAGGCTCCTTCTTCAAGGCTCCTTCTTCAAGGCTCCCTGGGTCTGCTGGGCCTCACTCTCCTGCCAAGCCTTCCAAATCCTGGCGTCCACTTGCTCCGGGGGCTGCGAGATGGCGGCAAACACGGCCTTCACCTGCCCCGCGGGACCGACAATGGCTATGTCCTGTGCCTCTTTGTCCTCCTGGGCAGAGATGCTCGAAAGAGTTACGGGCCCGTAAGTATTACCCTAAGGGACTTTTACCTCGTAGCGCCTCTAAGGGAGATGCTCAAACCGTTTTTTCACTTGCTACGGGACCGCGAGGCTAAGGGTGGTCGGGAGCACCCTTAACTCCCTAAGGGAGTGAAATTTGAACACTTTGAATAAGTACTTGAATAAATACTCCCTAAGGGAGTGAATTTTGAACACTTTGTTAGGTTAAATAAGGGTCCGCGGGACGATTTCCGAAAGAGGCCGATTTTAGCACAACAGCGGCATTTGAAGTCTCTTTAAATTTATTTATCGGGCTCCCTGACAGCTGAGAGCAAGATGATTGGCTAGATAAGGCCGCGTCATGCGAGGCGCTGCTCTGTGATTGGTTAGCAGAATTTTCCCATACATATCCCTAGAATATCCCTATATTCCCCACCCAGAGGCCACCGATAACCGTACGGGAGTGACGGCTCGGTACGAGCATCTCCCTCAGCCCACCCTCGTAAGGTTATTGTAGCCATACACTCGTAAGTTGTCCCTTACGGGGGATTTTCGAGCATCCCTGCCCTGGGAAGGGAACACCACCTGCACATCCTTGCAGCCCCGCAGGATGGCGCGCAGGGCCTCCCCGCCAGGTCCCACCACGGGGCGGCGCTCGTCAGGGGCCAAGGGCATTGTCACTTTGACGTGGCCCTTCTTGGCGTCCCTGGCTCATTGCCCCTCTGTCTCGCCCTCCACCTTGGTGGCCACCACCACAGCCTTCACCACCCTGTGGGGGCCCCGCAGCTTAAATTTTGGGGCGTGCTGACCCTGCTGGGTACCTCCGCTGCAACTTGCGGAGCGCCACCTTCTTGGAGCCCACCAGCAGGAGGTGGTGGTCTGGGGTCATAGCCACGGTGAGACGCAGCGCATCCTCGCGGCGGGGCTTGGGGGGTGCTGCAAGGATCGGGATCTGCTTCTCAGGCTCCAGCAATTAAGAATTGCCACCCATAATTTCTGCCGGGATTTTAAGGTCACAACTCCTCGACTTAACATACCGTACCTATATTCTCCTCAAGGTAAACAGGCGCTACACCGTGAAGGGAGACAACGCTAAATAACCTCCACACAGTCGGGGATTCGAACACACGTCCTCTCTGACGTAACGGACCTCTCTGCTGCTAACCACTACACCACCCACAAAGAATCCGCTTCCTCTTCTTCCTTCAATCCTTCATTTCATTCCACCTCTTCCTTTCGTGTCTTAAGGCCGGTTTACACGGCGCTGCTTTTGACGCTAGACGCTAGCTTCTTTTGTCGCCAACTTATCGCTCTCCCAGAGCGAATTTCAAGCTGATAAAGACGCAAGCGGTAAGCCGTTTACACGATGCTGACAAAAATTATGAATTCGCTAGCGTTTTGGAGCATTCCCACCAGGCGTCATGGCATCGCAGGAGGATGTGCTGCGAGCCGCTGTTATCCTTTGTGCAAGGGTGCTCCAAGCTAGACTTCGTGATTCTGTTATGAGAAAACAGCCAAGAAAAAGAAGTGTATGGGTACGAAAGCGGCTAGGCAGGAGGCAGTCTCAGGGGGCCTCAGATAATCTCCTGAAGGAACTGGCATTGGAGGACCCAACCAAGGCCAAGAAGTCTTTCTTGGCCTTGGACCCAACTACATACCGGAGAGTATTGAGGCTGACGTGCGAAAATTTTGAAGAGCTGTGGATGAAGATACAAACACAATTTATTACCTTTGAACTCTTCTTCGTCCATCTTCAGGTTGCTGTCTGCAAGGTCGATGAGCATTTGTGCTATTTGTCCATCACGCATTGGCTTATTTGAATAGTCTTTCAATTTAATGTTCCATATGATGGGATAGTTTTCCATAATCTCAAGGAGAGTGAATATTTCATTTCCTTTCAGTCGGGTTAGTTTTGGTGCCATCATAAAAAGAAAACTGGACAATGCACTCAGTAGCAAAGCACAATACACCCTCACACACTGCCGTCGTCGTCTGAACTAGTCATCTATTCCCTACTGAAACGCTAGGCGCGAGCGGTAAAGTTAAACATGTTTAACTTTATCGCAGCGTCAAACAGACGCTGCGAATTCATGATTTTAGTTGCTAGCGAATAAAAGACGCGCGTCTTTAGACGCTTTCACCAGCGAATTCGCTAGCGAATTAAGAAGCTTGTCCAAAGCGAATAAAAGCAGCGCCGTGTAAACGACGCTTTACTGTCCTATCCTCCTTTTCGCTCCTTCATTAATTTCCTACCTCATTTTTGTTGACGTTTTCTCATTTCCTCATTATCTGCCATGCACTGTGTGACTCAACGCATAGAATAACATGAAGTGTGTATTTCTTAACATCATAGAGCATACAATGGCATAACAAATAATACTGTATTCCTTCCCATTATTATAAATTCAAGCAAAGGGCATAACATAGAATAACAAATACTAATGCAGCATAACCCTCTGAGGTGGCGGTAGTAGCATACGTAAGTTACTGAATTGACTGACTGACTGACTGACTGACTGACTGACTGACTGACTGACTGACTGATTGATTGATTGATTGATTGACTGACTTTTTTTTTTTTTTTTATGTGTGTGAACATGGAAAATCAGTCCGTCAGTCAGTCAGTCAGTCAGTTAATAAGACGTGTCAGTTATTGTCGGAATAACAAATAATAATGTATTCCTATCCATTATTTTAAACCAAGCAAATAAAAATGTGATGTCTGGTGCCAGAATGACGTCACTTATTCCCGCCAACACCCACAAAGAGAATCGGTGGTACGAGAGACCGGTGTGACGGTATAGACGGTCCGCCGTGACGGTTGGTCCAATTTAACCTAACCTAAACTACCTAACCTCATACTTAACCTAATTTACCTAACATAAAATAACCTAAAATACAACCCTAGAGCGTGATATTTGGTCCGAGTAACAGTCCGCGTCGTCTGTTTGTTTCCATCCACATCTACCGTTACACCGGGGCCGGTTATCACATTTTTCATACTTTTACACATATCTACACTATAGTCTATTTTTTTTATTATGGTCAAAATGCAGTAAGGAAGCCACGCCCCCTGCCTCCCCTTCTATTCTACGGGGCAGCTGATTGGTGCATTCCTCGTATCATCACCACCAATCACCATATCTTCACTACTTAACAGCGGCGTGACCACTGGACAGAGCATCTTCACTACAGAGGGTGACAAAATCAAAACTCCCTTTGTAGTAAAGATTGCTCTGTCCAGTGGTCACGCCGCTGTTAAGTAGTGAAGATATTGTGATTGGTAGTGATGATACGAGGATGCACCAATCAGCTGCCCCGTAGAATCGAAGGGGAGGCAGGGGGCGTGGCTTCCTTACTGCATTTTGACCATAATAAAAAAAATAGACTATAGTTAATGTAATAACAAGCAGTAACTTCACCATATTAAAGAACAACATCTTGGACAATTGCATGCATTTATCTTTTTTATATTCTACATGAAAAAAACCCAATGTCTTTATTATTCTTTAGGAAAACAAGTTATATATTAAATCCGAACATACATAAATCATTCTTGTTTCCACTACGAATAAAATCATTGTCTTTTCAGCCAATGCCTTTTGAAACACATGTTGTATATAAAATCCACTTTCAAAATGCATATAAAACAAAAATCAAATAATACAACTATAACATTCTACATGATTGTGATATGACGATCATGATATTCCTACAATCACGTCAGACAGCAAAATAATTACATTCATGTTTCGCCATAAATATGTGTTAAGGCATTGAACCTCCTGTGTGACTGACGTGCCTAGAATAAATATAAACATAAATATCTAAACATCATCCTATTGGTAACAGTAAAGCGAGACAATGCTAATCCAACAGAGGTAATAAATGGTAATGATAAAGGGATTTCAGTTTCACATGTTTTTTTCCCTAAGCCAGATCCCCACCCACGCCTTGCCTCATTCTAATGCTCCCTCTTTTCATTCTAATATTCTTCCTTTCATTTCTCATTTCCTTCATTTTAATAGTTTTCCTGTAATTTTTCATTCATTTTTCATTCATTTTTCATTCATTTTTCATTACTTTCATTTTAATAGTGCTCTTTTCATTTCTCCTTTCCTTCATTAG
Source organism: Chionoecetes opilio (assembly GCA_016584305.1). Classification (NCBI taxonomy): domain Eukaryota; kingdom Metazoa; phylum Arthropoda; class Malacostraca; order Decapoda; family Majidae; genus Chionoecetes; species Chionoecetes opilio. The sequence goes on along the minus strand of JACEEZ010012250.1, from coordinate 28,280 downwards.
TTTTCCTTTCACTTCTCCTTTCCTTCATTAGTTTTCCTTTCATTTCTCATTTCCTTCATTTGAATCGTTTTGCTTTCATTTCTTATTCCTTCATCATTTCCTTCATTTGAACAGTTTTTCTTTCATTTATCATTTCTTAATTTAAAGCCTTCTTTTTATTTTTCATTTCCTTCAGTTTAATCGTCCTTTCATTTCTCATTCTTTCTTCTTATCAATATTCTTATCTTCCTGCATTTCAATACCCATACAATGCATACTTTTAATAGTCCTGCCTTCCTCTTTTAATATTCTTTCTTTTATTTCTGATTTCCTTAATTTGAATAGCCTTCCTTTCAATTTTCTGTTCTCATTTCCTTCATTTTAATAGTCTTCCTTTCATTTCTCATGCCTTCTTTCTCATGGTATTTCAGTTTTACATGAGGTTTTTTTCTCTGCCCCTCCATAATCCACACCCACGCCTCTTTGTTAAATATAATGTTAATAGTTCCTTCTTCATTTTAATAGTCTTAGTTTCATTTCTCATTCCTTCTTCATTTCTTTCATTTTAACAGTTTTTCTTTCATTTCTCATTTTCTTCATTCTAAGTCTTTTCATTTCTCATTTTTTTCATTTTAATAGCCTTTCTTTCATTTCTCATTTCTTCTTCATTTATTTTATTTCAATCGTCTTTCTTTCATTTTTCGTTCATTCATAATTTCCTTCATTTTAATAGTCTTCCTTTCATTTCTCATTTCCTTCATTTCAATAGTCTACATCGCTCAATAAAAAGGTTCCTCCAACGTCAACCTTTAATACTGGGATAAAAAATAATAAATAAAAGATAATAAAAAAACCCAAACCTACATATTACTTTCACGATGAATAAAATCAGTCTTTTTTTATATTTTTAGGAACTCTAGTTGTAGGTATATAAAATCCGTACGTACATATTGCTTACATCACGAATGGAACCAGTGTAATTTGTATTCTGTAGGGACAAAAGTAACATCTAAATTCCGCTTTCAAAATTCATATATATGTATAAATAAAAAATCAATACAAAATACAAATGAATACAACTATAACATACTCATAAGTAGAAATCCTTATCAGCTGTTTCATTTCCCTCTTAAGAGATTCTATGATAGTAACTTTTTTTTTTGGCCTTGGACAGTCCTTTGTGATGTAATAAAAAATATAAAAACTACATCTTCTAACTATGATTCTAAGTTAAAGAGCTTAATGTTATCCACATTCAAACATTATTTTACATTATATAAAAGCAAAGGCATCTGATATGTTAGTAAACTGTAGAAAGAGCATTAAGAAGAGCAAGAACATAAGAAAATGTAGTAGTAGTAGTAGTAGTAGTAGTAGTAGTAGTAGTAGTAGTAGTAGTAGTAGTAGTAGTAGTAGTAGTAGTAGTAGTAGTAGTAGTAGTAGTAGTAGTAGTAGTAGTAGTAGTAGTAGTAGTAGTAGTAGTAGTAGTAGTTAGTAGATAGTAGTAGTAGTAGTGTAGTAGTAGTAGTAGTAGTAGTAGTATAGTAGTAGTAGTATAGTTAGTAGTAGTAGTAGTAGTAGTAGTAGTAGTAGTAGTAGTAGTAGTAGTAGTAGTAGAGTAGTAGTAGTAGTTAGTAGTAGTAGTAGTAGTAGTAGTAGTAGTAGTAGTAGTATGTAGTATGTAGTAGTAGTAGTAGTAGTAGTATAGTAGTAGTGAGTAGTAGTAGTAGTAGTAGTGTAGTGTAGTAGTAGTAGTAGTAGTAGTAGTAGTAGATGTAGTAGTAGGTAGTAGTAGTATATGTAGTAGTATAGTAGTAGTATAGTAGTAGTAGTAGTAGTAGTAGTAGTAGTAGTTAGTAGTATAGTAGTAGTAGTAGTAGTAGTGTGTAGTGTACTAGTTAGTAGTGTAGTAGTAGTTAGTAGTAGTAGTAGTAGTAGTAGTAGTATTACGTAGTAGAGTAGTAGTATAGTATATATAGTATAAAAAGTATCCTCCATAGAACATAACAGCCAGAAGAAAAACACACAAGACAGCAACAGACAGAGAAGAGAGAAAGAGAGAAGAGACGCAGGAGATGAGAGAGAGAGAAGATCGAGAGGAGAGAGAGAGAGAGCTAACCCCTTGAATTAAACATTTGCCAACTATCACCTAAGACCTAAGCAACTCTCTCTCTCTCTCTCTCTCTCTCTCTCTCTCTCTCTCTCTCTCTCTCTCTCTCTCTCTCTCTCTCTCTCTCTCTCCTCTCTCTCTCTCTCTCTCTCTCTCTCTCTCTCTCTTCTTTCTCCCCCTCTCCCTCTCTATACTCTCCCTCTATGAGACTACCTACCTATCCACACACACACACACACACACACACACACACACACACACACACACACAACACCACACACACACACACACACAAGAAGAAATATCAGCACACGCAACGCACGTATGCAAATTAATTCATCAGAGTGAAGGGAGGTCACACCTGGATCACCCACTCACACACACACCCACCACACCACACACCACACACACAACACACCACACACACACACAAAACCAAAAAAAAACAAAAAACAAAAAAAAAAACAAAAAAAAAAAAAAAAAGCCCTACCTAAAAATTGGGAACTAACAAAAAAGGGGGGGAAAAAAAAAAAAAAAAAAAAAGGGGGGGGGGGGGGGGAAAAAAAAAAAAATTTTTTTAAAAAAACCAAAGAGAATCAAAAAAAAAAAAAAAAAAAAAAAAAAAAAAAAAAAAGGAAGAAAAGGGGAAAAGGGGGGAGAGAGAAAAAAAGGGGAAAAGGGGGAGAGAAGGGGGAAAAAAAAAAACCTTAAAAAAAAAACCTTTAAACCCCCCGGGGAAAACAAAAAAAAAACCAAAAACAAACACAAAAACAACCAAATTAAAAAAAAAAATGGCTTAAAATGGGAGGGGGAAAAAGGGGGAAAAAGAGGGGGAAAAAAGGGGGAAAAGAGGGGAAAAAGGGGGAAAGGGGGAAAGAGGGAAAAAGAGGGAAACGGGGAAACAGAGGGGAAACGGGGAAAAAGGAAAAAAGGGGAAAAGGGGAAAAAGGGGGAAAAAAAGAAAAAAGGGGGGGGGGGGGGAAAAGAGGGAAAAGGGGGGAAAACAGGGGGAAAAGGGGGAAAACGAGGGAAAAGGAAAAAAGGGGAAAACCCGGGGAAAAGAAAAAGGGGGAAAAGGGGGAAAAGGGGAAACGGGGGAAAAGGGGGGAAAAGGGGGAAAAAAAAAAAGGGGGGAAAAGGGACCGGGGGGAAAGGGGAAAAAGGGAAAAAGGGGAAAAGGGGGGAAAAAAAGGGGAAAAAGGGGAAAAGGGGGTAAAAGGGGGAAAAACAGGGGGAAAAGGGGAAAGGGGGAAAAACGGGGAAACAAGGGAAACAGGGGGGAAACAGGGTAAACAGAGGGGAACAGAGGGGAAACAGAGGGGAAACAGGGGAAACAGAGGGAAACGGGGGGAAAAACGGGGGGAAAACAGGGGGGAAACAGAGGGGAAACAGAGGGAAACAGAGGGAAACAGAGGGGAAACAGAGGGGAAACAGAGGGGAAACAGGGGAAAAGAGGGGAAAACAGAGGGAAACAGAGGGGAAACCATGGAATGGGACAAAAGAAATAAAGAGAACTAGAAGGTTAGAGGTAATAGGGAATAGGTAAATAGGGTGGGAAAATGAGATAATAGGATAAAGGGAATTTGTGATAAAGGGAATAATTGGAGATAAAAAGAGATGAAGAAGATAAAAAAGAGAATTTGAGAATAAAGGGCAGGTAAAATGGTAAAAAAAAGTGTACAGAGGTGGGAAAAAAGGGGAAAAAGAAGGATGAGGGGAAGAAGGGAAAGGTCCTAAAAAAACCCAAAGGGAGGAAAAATAAATTGAGTGATAAATTTAGAGAGAGGGAGGAGAGGGAGGAGGAGGAGAAAGAGAGAGAGAGAGAGAGGGGTATAAACAAAATATTGAAAAGGGATAGTTCTCTGAGTCGATCAAACAGAGTTGATATTAACTAATGATGTGTCTGTCTGGCCATCTGTCTGTCTGGCTGTCTGGTTCGTGTGTGTGTGTGGTGTGTGTGTTGTGTGTGTGTGTGTGTGTGTGTGTGTGGTGTGTGTGTGTGTGGTGGGGTTGTGTGTTGGTGTCCCTTACCAGGAATAAACTTATAACAAAACGATAACCGAGACAGTTTTTCTCCTCCTCCTCCTCCTCCTCCTCCAGAAACCATGTGGTTCAGTTAGGGTCCGGGACAGTAGTGACCACCATGGGGATTAAGTACCAGGGGTCACTGCTGGCAGGAGGCATTGAAGTGTACGGGCGTCCTACATGGAAAGTACACAACCGCAGTGGATTGAACGAGCGGGGGCTGATTGATGCTGCCTCCAAAGGGAAAGCGCCAGGCAAGGCGCGCACCACCTTGGGAAACCTCACACGGGGTGTTCACACCATTACAAAAACACATAACAGACCTATCTATCAAGCACTAAACCTACCCCCACAAACTAGTAGTAGTTAGCCATAGATTACAGCTTTCAACTTCCTCAAAAATTCCATGCAGTTTTTCTATTGCTTGTATCATTTCTTTTCGGCCAGCTTCGGCTGGGGGATGGGTGGGTGGGGAGTTTTTTTTTTGTTTTAGTTGTTAAGAAATCTTTAAACTACGTTTCGGCCGATTCCTTTCCCCCTCCCTCCCTCCTCCTCCCCTCTTTCTTTCTCCCTCTATACATTTATCACTGCTAAAGAGTTAAGTTTTTTACCCCCAAATGTAGAATAAAGTCAAATACGAAGTCATTTGTAAGTTTCCCTGATCCTCAATATCGATCATGCATCCATGCGTTTCCTTTTGTTGTCACACAACAAAACTACTACTAACTCATCTACTACACTATACACACTATATAGAAATTAAAAAATATTTACACTTCTACTTTCTCCTCACATTCCTCATTTCTCTACTACACACAAAACTCTATTCTTCTTCCATCTCTATACAATAATATAAAAACTACTTCAAACTATACCTTTTAACCAACTATATATAACTAAAAATCAACTAATTCTTATAGACCTTATCTTCTATTCACTTTTTCTTTCTCCTTCTATCATTTTATACCATAACTACTAACTACTACTTTTACCAACTTACTTTCTTATCTAACTATACATATTATACTATCATCTTATACAATAATACTAATACACAATCTCTTTTACACCTATCACTCTCTACTATTTTCTCCGTAAAATTTCTACAAAATAATACTACAATGACAATAATTCTCTCTATTTTTAAATACAGATCTATCTATTAAGCTATACTCTTATATAATTATTATCATTTTACATTCTTTTCCATTTTCCTTTTATACTAATAAAGAATAATCCCACATAAAAAAAAAACAAACACACAAAATACAAACTAAAAAAAACTAACTACATACTCTAACTACATAAATAATAAATTAATAATAATATAAAATTTTAATATATAATTTTTTAAAATCCTTCCCCTAAACCCAAATTACTGTATAACTACAACTACTAAAAATTACAAAATTTACTACAAACTACCCCTAATTAAAAAACTACTCTATCAAACCTATCCCCTTCCCCACTCTCTACAAATTGCCCTCACTCGATCCCCTATTCTTTAAAAATTATATCTCGTTACCCTGAACACAGTAAGACCGGAGCAGGATAAAGAGAGGCACAACTAATCCAGGCTGACGAGCTCCTTCGGGTGTTTACTTACTGAAATCAATCACTATTTTGATAAACTCTACCGGGGCCTCCCAATTTAAACCATCTAAATACCATTCGACTATTCATTTTCTTTTCCAATATCCCTTATACTTCTCTCCACTCTTCCTATTGAAAACCTCAGGAGAGTCACATGGGAGGCGCATCGGTCGAAAGACATGTCCAAAAGTCCGATGCCTCTGTCGAATCCCCGAACACAGATTCACGCACCCTACACAAATTTCTTGTCTGTCCCGCCAGATTTCACCATCTAACAAATTCTCTATACTCTCACACTACACTACTATTCTTTTCATCCTACCTCTCTCCTAATACAAACATTACCCTTTTTTCACTCAATTTTCTACCTTTATCCACCAACAACATTTTTATCCTTCACTCCACCTACTAAACAACCATCACAAATCTTTTTTTAATTAACCTTTTTCTATTTATAATGTTAACATCCTCTCTCTCCTTCATTATTTTCTCACTTTTAATCAATTAACTACTACACTACTACTACTACTTACTATTACTACAACTACTACAAACACTATTACTACTACTAACTAACAAATACTATACTCTACTACTATACTCCCTACTACTACTACTACTACTACTACTACTACTATTACTACAACTACTACTACTACTACTACTAATACTAATACTAATACTATTACTACAACTACTACTACTACTACTACTACTACTACTACTATTACTACAACTACTACAACTATTACTACTACCAGAATTTAACACTATGCTAAGCCACTATGCTCCCCCTTTTTACGACCATATGCAATCACCATCACTATATACACTTTCATAAACTTTCATTCTTATTTCCTCTATATTCCTAGTGCTAGAACCTCTTAAGTAATTTATCTCATCATTTTTTCTTTATTTCTCTTTTTGCAAACTCTACGTAAACAAAACTTCATTTTTCAATATTGCTTAAATATTTTATCGTGCATAAAGTAACTAATCATCCAGCATTTCCCAACCAGGGGGAAATTTCAGGAGTCTAAAGGGAAATTTATCCTGAAGGACATCTAAATTACTAGCATTTAGTCGAAAAAAAAAATCTCTTAGAATGTGGCTATTGACTTTTTTTTAAGTATAAATATTTTTCTGAATAAAAGATTTAAGAATATATAGATATAGAGGGTGTATACTTGTGTTATTGAGTAAGTACATTTTGTATTTCGGCTACTTTTTTCCTTGCCACATGAAAGGGGAAATCCGAATGGTTGAACTGGTTGAAGGGGAAACAACAGAAAAAAGGTTGGGAACTACTGGACTAATGGGTTTTTTTTTAACATGTAAGTTTGTATTTATTATTAGTCAAGAATATTTTTGTCTTTCTGTTTTTGTCTGTGTCTGCCTGTGTGTGGGTATATCTATGTTTTGCAATCTCTCCCCTCTCTCCTTTTCTCTCTTTTCTCTCTCTCTCTCTCTCCTTCCCCTCTTTCCTCTCTCTCTCTTCTTTTCCCTCTCTCCTCTCTCTCTCTCCTCTCTCTCTTCTCTCTCCTCCCTCCTTCCTCGCCCCCTTTTTCTCTCCCCCCCCCCTCTCCCCCTCTCCCCCTCTCTCTCTCCCCCTCTCTCTCTCTCTCTCTCTCTCTTTTTCCCCTTTCCCCTTCCTCTTCTCTCTCTCTCCCAAGTCCTTTTTCTATTGCATGGAGAGTAAAAACAGAGGAAAATAACAGAGGGAAAAAACAGGAGTATAAAACATGGACAAAATCACACGTAAAATGCACAAATGTTGTTAATGCAAATCATGTCGACAGCAATCATGAGGGAAAAGGCTGGGCACACATTGATGAGGTAATTATGGAGTGGCAATGAGGAAAGAGGCTTAAAGAGAGAGAGGAGAGAGAGAGAGAGAGAGAGAGAGAGAGAGAGAGAGAGAGAGAGGAAGAGAGAGGGGAGAGGAGAGCGAGAGAGAGAGAGAGAGAGAAAGAGATGAGAGAGAGAGGAGAGAGAGGGGAGAGAGAGAGAGAGAGAGAGAGAGGGGAAAAAAAAGGAAGGGAAAAGAAAATAAAAAATCAAAAAAAGAGAAGGAAAAAACAAAAAACAACATACATAAACATACATACATACATACATACATACATACATACATACTACATGCATACATACATTACATACATACATACATACATACATATATTACATACATATACACACACATAGGCACACAGACAGAAAGACAAAAAATGGTGACAAACCGACAGACAGAGATAAAAATAGAGACAATTAAACTAGAAAAAACAAAGAAAATAAAGAGTTAGATAGATAGAGATAAAAATACATCAAACAGACTTACAGTACATACCCACAACAATAGAGAGCAACGGACAAACAAAACTCAAAATAAACAAACACAAAGATGAAAAAAGATGAAAGGACAAGAAATTAAGATTAAAAGTAAACAAAGAATTAGCAAAAAATAATAAATAAATAAAATAAATAAATAAATACAGACGTGAAGGACGGACTAGTCTAGGTAGAAAAATAAGAATAAAAATAAAAAGACAGTATGTTATGGCATTAAAAAAGAA
>JACEEZ010012250.1:7500-12500 GCA_016584305.1 Chionoecetes opilio | reverse complement strand
AAAGATAGATAAATAGAAGCTAAACTTTCAGGCCAAATTCAGTGTTCGGGTTAATCTTTAAGAGGTGAAGAAATGCCTGAGTGAAGGATAAAAGGATAAAACTACATGGGCATTGAGATAGAATATTATGAGAGAATAGAGAAAGAAAGAAAGGGTGATAGTAATAAGTAATGAAAGAAGGAGTAAAAAGGAAGAAAGAAATATGGAAAAAATTTAAAAGAATGAATGCAAGAAAAAAGAAGGGAGAAAAATTAAGAAAAAGGAAAAGAAAGAAACTAATGAAAGAAAATGTATTGTCCACCTCTGTCTTCTTTTCATTTTTTTTATTATTGAGGAAATGAATAAAACAGAAGAAAACTGACATATAGAAAGAAAGGACAGAAAATATGATAGAAAGAAAGAAAAAAAAAACTATCTCTCCACTATCATTGACTTCATCATAGTTTTTTCGAAGGATGATAGTAATAAGTAATGAAAGAAGGAGTAAAAATGAAGAAAGAAAAACGGAAAAAATAAAATAGAATGAATGCAAGAAAAAAGAAGGGAGAAAAAATGAAGAAAAAAGAAAGAAACTAATAAAAAAAATGTATTGTCCACCTCTGCCTTCCTTTCATTTTTTTGTTTATTGAGGAAATGAATGAAACAGAAACTGACAAAAAAGAAAAGAAAGGACAGAAAATATGAAAGAAAGAAAGAAAGAAAGAACTATCTCTCTATCTCTATCTCTATCTCTATCATTAACTTCATCATCGTTTTTTCGCAGGAAGGAGGAAAATAAAGACATAGAAAATAAGACAAGAAACAAAGAAATACAAAGCAGGAAATACATATATGAAAACCGTATTCCCTTTACCTACAATCTTTATCTTTAACATATTTATTCTAACCGGGGGGAAAATAGATATAGGTTAGTCAAGGATAAAGATACTTGATAGGAAATATTCTAAAATCAGGAAATGGAAAGAGAAAGCTTGTAATCCGATCTCTCTTCTCCTCTTCCTCCAATTCCTCTTATTCATTCCTCCTCCTTTCTCCTCCTCCTCCTCCTCCTCCTCCTCCTCCTCCTCCTCCTCCTCCTTCCTCTTCCGCCTTTCTTTCTTTCTTTCTTTCTTTTCATCTTTCCTTCTTCCCCCTCTTTGTCCTTCTTTTTCCTTCCTTCCTTCCACCCTTCCTTTCTTTTCTTCTTTTTTCATTCATTTTTCTCCTCCTCCTCCTGCTTCCTTCCTTCATTTCTTTCTTCCTCCTCCTTCCTTCCTCCTCTTCCTTCCTTCCTTCCTTCCTTCCTTCCTTCCTTCCTTCCTTCCTTCCTTCCTTCCTTCCTTCCTTCCTTCTTCCTTCCTTCCTTCTTCCTCCTCTACCACCATTTCCTCCTCTCCTCCTCCTCTTTATCTTCCTCCTACTTTCCCTGGAGCTACAAACCTATAAGAGACAAGGTAAACAGAGGAGGATTGAAGTGTCCTCCTACTAAAAGTTTCCAAAGCGATGCAAAGCTGATCAAATACCCTAAAAAAGACTTAAGAGGATTAATCGTGTTGATGCAAATAAGACAACACCTGATCCCACCTGTCCGATCGCACTACACTACAGGTAACGTATCGAGTGCTACTTGTGACCTGTAGCACCTGTAATACCTGATACCTGGTTCCTCTTTCACCTGAGAGGTAGAAAGATGGGTATAAATTGTTAGTGGATTGAAATGGGGTATATTATTGATTTTGTTGGTGTATTTAACAAGGACGTTTCCATATTTCGTGTATTTTCTGTTTCATTTTTTAGTATTTCTGTTTCCGATTTATATTTCTACATTTCCAATTAAAGTTTTTTCATTTCCATTTTTAACATTTGAAAGATGTGAAAGATTATATTTATTCACATTTTAACATTTTAGCTTCAATTTGTATCATTTTAATTCCCATTTTAACAATTTTCATTTCCCATTTTCACCATATTAATTTCTTTTACTATTTAATTCCCATTCTTTTCCACAATTCTCATTACCGATTTAACCATATCAATTTTCATTTTGACCATTTTCCTTTCCATTTTGACCATTATAATTTCCATTTTGACCATTATAATTTCCATTTTGACCATTATAATTTCCATTTTGACCATTTTTCTTTCCATTTTGACCATTATAATTTCCATTTTGACCATTATAATTTCCATTTTGACCATTATAATTTCCATTTTGACCATTATAATTTCCATTTTGACCATTAAAATTTTTTCCATTTTTGAACCATTATAATTTCCATTTGACCATTTAATTTCCATTTTGCCATTATAATTTCCTTTGACCATTATAATTTCCATTTTGGACCATTATAATTTCCATTTTGACCATTATAATTTCCAATTTTGACCATTATATTTCCATTTTGACCATTATAATTTTCCTTTTGACCATTATATTTCCTTTTGACCATTATAATTTCCATTTTGACCATTATAATTTCCATTTTGACCATTATAATTTCCATTTTGACCATTATAATTTCCATTTTGACCATTATAATTTCCATTTTGACCATTATAATTTCCATTTTGACCATTATAATTTCCATTTTGACCATTATAATTTCCATTTTGACCATTACAATTTCCATTTTGACCATTACAATTTCCATTTTGAACCATTATAATTTCCATTTTGACCATTATAATTTCCATTTTGACCATTATATTTCCATTTGACCATTATAATTTCCATTTTGACCATTTCCTTTCCATTTTGACCATTTTCCTTTCCATTTTGACCATTATAATTTCATTTGACCATTAATTTTCCATTTTGACCATTATAATTTCCATTTTGACCATTATAATTTCCATTTTGACCATTATAATTTCCATTTTGACCATTATAATTTCCATTTTGACCATTATAATTTCCATTTTGACCATTATAATTTCCATTTTGACCATTATAATTTCCATTTTGACCATTACAATTTCCATTTTGACCATTACAATTTCCATTTTGACCATTATAATTTCCATTTTGACCATTATAATTTCCATTTTGACCATTATAATTTCCATTTGACCATTATAATTTCCATTTTGACCATTTTCCTTTCCATTTTGACCATTTTCCTTTCCATTTTGACCATTATAATTTCCATTTGACCATTATAATTTCCATTTTGACCATTATAATTTCCATTTTGACCATTATAATTTCCATTTTGACCATTTTCCTTTCCATTTTGACCATTATAATTTCCATTTTGACCATTATAATTTCCATTTTGACCATTATAATTTCCATTTTGACCATTATAATTTCCATTTTTGAATTTTTTTATTTCCATTTTGACCACTTTCATTTTTATTTTGAGCATGTTTACCGGTACATAAATTATATTCATTTCCTATTTCCACATATCCACATTTCCCCATAATATATACCCAGTAAGGCTGTGAAGGTTGTGGTTCAGAATCCTAATGAGTGTTTTTGGCTGATACGTGGATTCATTTTACAGAATTAATAAGGTGAGTTACTCCGTCTAAATCATGGCTCTCTCTCTTCTCTCTCTCTTTCCCCTTCCTCTCTCTCTCTCTCTCTCTCTCTCTCTCTCTCTCTCTCTCTCCCCTCATCTCTCTCTCTCTCTCTCTCAATATAGGCCTGGGAATTATTAACTTTTGGCCCCACACTTCATTAAGAAAATTTGGCCCCTTTTTTTCTCTATCCTGTTGTGTTGTTATTTCTGGCCCACACACACACACACCCAACACACACACAAAGGACACACCACCACACACACACACACCACACAAACACACAACCCACACACACACACACACACACAAACCACACACACCACACACACACCCCACAAAAACACACACACACCCACAACATGAAATCTCTTGCAATATCACCAACATAGAAGCGAGTTTCTGTGTGTAAAATGTGTATGTGTGTGTGTGTGGTGTGTTGTGTGTGTGTGTGTTTTGTGTTGTGTTTTGTGTTGTGTCTTTCCTCTTGACTGTTATACCTGCTTTAGGACCAACACTCGAGTCTCTCTCTCTCTCTCTCTCCTCTTCTCCCCCTCCCCTTCCCCTTCTTCTCCTCTCTTCTCCTTCCTCTCTCTCTCCCCTCCCCTTCTCCCCTCCTCTCTCTCCCCTTTTGGAGATGGCTCGTTGTTTTCATGTGTGAATGTTAAGTTGTTGGTGTTTGTGTGTGTGGTTGTGTGTGTGTGTGTGTGTGTGTGGTGTGTGTGTGGTGTGTGTGTGTGTGTGTGTGTGTGTGGTGGTGTATGTATTGTTGTGTATGTTGTGTGTGTGTGTGTGTGTGTGTGTGTGTGTGTGTGTCGTGTGTGTGTGGGGTGTGTGTGTGGTGTGGGGTGTATGTATGTATGTGTGTGTTTGTGTGTGTTGTGTGTGTGTGTGTGTGTGTGTGGGTGTATGTGTGTGTGTGTGTGTGTAAGTTGTCCGTGCTATCTATTCAAACAACCGGCATGTACGCATATAAACACTACATACATACGAACAACCCTCTTCCCCATACCCTTCCTCTCCTCTACCTCTTCCTCTTCCTCTCTCACTTCTCTATTGTCACCGCTTTCCTCTTACCTCCCTGCCTCTTGCCTCCTCTTCCTCTCATGTCCTCCTCTTCCTCCCATGTCCTCCTCTTCATCTCATCTCCTCTTCCTCTCTTCCTCCTTTCCTCTCATGTCCTCCTCTTCCTCTCATGTCCTCCTCTTCCTCTCATGTCCTCCTCTTCCTCTCATGTCCTCCTCTTCCTCTCATGTCCTCCTCTTCCTCTCATCTCCTCCTCTTCCTCTCATGTCCTCCTCTACCTCTCATGTCTTCCTCTTCCTCTCATGTCTTCCTCTTCCTTGCCTCCTCTTCCTCTTCCTACACTTCTATTCCCTCCCTTTATGCTTGCCCTTCCCTTCCCTTATTCCATGATTCACTTTTCGCTTTCCTTCTTTTCCTCAATCTTCTAATTTCACTTCCCCCCTCCCTACGGACCTCTCTCTCTCTCCTCT
>JACEEZ010012249.1:0-39115 GCA_016584305.1 Chionoecetes opilio | reverse complement strand
TTTTCCCCTTTAATTTTTGACCCTTTTTCCCAACTAAAAGGGAAACTAAGTGATTCCGGGAGAGATGCCACCGAGCGCCTAATTCTGATCTTTCTATAATTTTTGATTGGGGAAAAGCAAACCTTGTTTTGTTCAATGCCTCAAAAACTCAATTTCTCCACCTATCTACTTGACAAAACCTACCAGATAAACTATCCCCTCTTCTTCAATGACACTCAACTGTCTCCTTCTTCTACAATGAACATTCTAGGACTACCCTTTTACAAAAAATCTGACGGGGAAATCTCACATCTCATCTCTTGCAAAAACAGCTTCTAAGAAGTTAGGTGTGCTGTGGCTTCTGCGTCCTTTTTTTTCTCCCTCCCATTGCTTGCTCTCTACAGGGGCCTTATCTGCCCATGTATGGAGTATGTCTCACATGTTTGGGGAGGATCCACTCATACAGCTCTCCAAAAACAGGGTTGAGTCAAAAGTTTTCGTCTCGTCAACTCCTCTCCTCTGACTGACTGTCTTCAATTTTTAAATCACCGCCGCAATGTTGCTTCTCTTGCTCTCTTCTACTGTTTTTTTCATGCTCACTGCTCTTCTGAACTTGCTAACTGCATGCCCCCCCCCCCTCCCGCAGCCTCGCTGCACAATACTTCTACTCTTCCATCCCTATTCTTTCCATCTTTCAAAGGGCAAGATTTAATCAGTATCTTTCCTTTCATCCCTTTCCCCGGTAAACTCGGAACCTCTCCTGTTTCTATTTTTCCAAACTTTCCTATGACTTAAAATCTTTTCAAAAGAAGAGTAACAAGACACCTCCCGAACTAAATTGGCTCCCCCTCTTTTTTATTTTTTTCTCTTACTGTCTTCTTTATAGGGACTGGCAACTAAGCGGGCTTTGTGTTACCCATTTTTGTTGTGCCCTTGGGCCAGTTCTTTGTGATGTAAAAAAAAAAAAAAAAAAAAAAAATAGAATTGGTAGCTATACGACAAAAAATTAGCATATTCTAAATTAATTTTTATGTACTCTGAGTCGCTGAGTTATGATTCAGTACTTCCAATAACCTTGTACGTACAACTAAAATTCAAACGCTTACATTTCGATCAAACAACTTTACAACTATAATATACTAATAATATTAACATTCAAAATGATGATTTAAACACTGTAATAGTCTCACTTTTATTACAAACAGGAAAAGACAAGACATATCCAACATAATGTTCTTGCTGATAATTCCCAGTTGAAATAGTTGAAGCTGATGAGCAGTTATTAGAGCAAGCAGTAGATGAAATAAGAAAAGGGATATTTATGACATACCACTGAGTATATTACATAAGTACAGTACTTGATTCTGTATGCATTATTTAAGTTGGATTTTAAACCTGTTTTTGTTGTCAGCTATTATGGAGTATGGGGAATTTAAGTAATCTGACTGAGACCAACAGGTCACCTAACACACTGGAATGATCCACTAGCAAAGAAGTGCAGGGCAACCAAGACTTGAGTGTGGTTTGGGAATTACTACAGTCCTATTGGTGGGTCTGGATAGCTGGGGTTTTCAATCTCCTCATAGAGCTGCAGGAATATCATGGCGGGGTAGGTGATAATACTGTAGGAGGTGTTGTCACTGACATCTAGAGGATCAAGCCGATCTCTGAAGACCCTTTCCATGCGCAGCCTGCCATGTTCTATTGCCCTCGGGAATTCCATGATAGCTGAAAAAAGTGATTTTGGGGATAGGAATGGTTTGATGTGGCAGGTTTTTTGGTAGGTGCACGAAAAGTTCATTAGTAAAATGCCCAAGGTTAGGAAAAAAAACAAACTAGAATGAAAATTGGTTATATTTTTAAAAATTTCAATATCCTAAATTACTAATTATCACTCACTTTATAACCCTATCTAAAATGTCCCCCTACATTGCTTAATTAACCTAAAACACTTAAAAACCATTACATTGTAAACTATTCACTATACAGTAAACCCTGGATAAACCCAACCCAAATTGGGGGGAAGGGTCGATTGCAATATCTGATAGTTCGGTTTATAGGATGATCGTTGTCCTCCTCATAAACCGAATAGAGTTCGGTTTATAAGGTGCGTTGTTCGGTCTACGTGTTCAAACAAAGTTACCGTATGTACGTACTGTTTGAGTAAAAATAAATTTTGTACAAAGTTAGTCCCAAAGGAGTAGTCCACAAACAATGAGGGCTGAATGTAAACCGAGACGCACGGGCCGCCAAACGTGTTCGGGGGGGGCCGGCTCACCCAAACGCCACATATGCTGAACTGAGTTCGGTATATCAGAGGCTTGTTCGAAGGCAACACGGCGTTCGGTTTTTTCGAGGGTTTATTGTATTTTTTTTTTTATTGTGGGTTTTTGCATATGATAATACTATGTAAAGTTTTAGGTAGGGGGCTTATGAGTGCTAATAGGCTATAGTTAATTGTGGCTGGTAGCGAGACATTCATTCCTAAACCCGATAAATTTTCACTGGACTGATAATCATCGCATCATCCCCTTGCATGATGGTTTTGGATAGATAAAAACATAATCCATAACTACCCTTTTTTCACTGAAAAATGAAAATTAACGGTAGATAACGGGTTCTCATCATCTAAAAAACAATTAATAAAGTACGTAAGTGGAGAAAGAAGTTATCTACCCGGATATATATTAAGTTTAATTAAACCAAACATATAAATGCCAAAAAAAAACTTATAATTTTTACCTTACGAGACCAAACAATCAAGGAAATAAAGGTTAGTTTCTTGATTCAGCCTTTTACCTAAGAATCCAATCAAGGGGGGGAACTAACCCAACTCTAATATACTGTCACTGAAATTAACTTCACAGAAGTTTTCCAAAAAAAAAAAGAAAAGGACCGGTGTTACACAATAATATACCATAAGCAAAGAGTTACACATACCCTCGTAATGTTGTGTTTATACTGAAGAAATTTCAAGATTTATCTATCCATAACCAATTAACCATTAGTACTTCAACTTGTAATAAATATTGGTAAATATGTTTTCAACCAATACTCCCTATTGTAATCTCCTGCAAATGGGGGGCCGCGACCCCCCTTCTAGTTTACTAGCCTTACCTGGGCATTGATTACATAACCTAACCTCACTGTGGGGGTTTCGCCCCCCTTCCCCCCAAAATGTCTGACCTTGTGTTTTTTTCTAATTTCCGATGGCTGTTGTAGGGGTTAGAAATACTCCTTATGATGAGACCTAAATATTTCTTTGCAATCATTGCCTTCTTATAAGTTAACTACAAGCTACAGGACCACCACCAAAACCCCGCTTGGTACCTAATGCCCCAACCCCCACACCACCACCACCACCACCACCACACCTCTGCCCCCCAAAACACCACCACCCTGCTGCCTCCACCAGACATGGGCATGATTATAAAAAAATGATTATGTTTGATTTTGATTATTATCATCCGGAATAATTTTTTGATTATGATTAGATTATGATTACTCTTTTTTTTTTTTTTTAAAGATTATGATTTGATTATGATTATTTCGCTTTACGTATTTTTGATTATGATTAGATTTTTTCTATTATTGCTTGATTATGATTAGATTATGATTATGATCACATTTTATTGTGATTATTTTTACACAGTAATGAATTATTAAGGTCATTTTTTTGTTTCAGTTATACATTAGTCAACAGTGTTTTTTATTGCAATTGACACTAGCTTAAAGGAAACCACATCTAATTGGTGCATTTTGCTTCTTTATATTTGAGTAATATAAATAACTACACTGTATTTAAATCACTTACAAACTATTATTATAAAAAAATTACAATACAATACAAATTACATACCAATGGATATTAAGAAACACTGAGACTACTATCGGCTTCCTGAGGAATTTTGCATGGCATTAGTATACATTTATAACTGTAACGTAAGTACAAGTATTCGAAAACAAGGGTTAAGTAAAACAGTGCATAAACATTTTCTCACACTTGTTTGGCTTCATCATCTCATTGCTCGGCTATTTATGATCACATTAAATTTCTAAGCACACTTCCTGAATCTGCACACTTTTCTGACTAATGGTATAGGATGCATCCCAGTGTGAAAATATCTAGAGGGTCAAAATAGTCATTTGATCTTTGTTTTGCTTACATCTCAGCCGCCGCGTCGCCATCTCATGGAGCAAGCGACGGTCGAACGTTTTCTGCGGGGATACAGCGAGAAAAGTGACCGCTTGCAAGCGACATTTCTCTTGCTCCCCCGCAGAAAACGCCTTTAGTTAGTGTCATGCTTTGCAAACATGCTTGGACCTGGAACATATATATATGAAATTGGCTAATTTATTTAGGAGAAATATAATTGCTACATGGAAAATACAATGAAATAATCACAATATCAGATTTTTAATCATTGATTATTATGAAGAAAAATATGATTATGATTTGATTATGATTAAAGCTGCAGCTTCATATTTGATTATGATTTGATTTTTATTATACCTGTTGCTTAACTTTTGATTATGATTTGATTATGATTATGTAATCACAGCCTTTGATTATGATTTTTTTGATTAATAATCATAATCATGCCCATGTCTGGCCCCCACCACACACCACTACCACCAGCACACCTGCTGCCCCCACTGAAAAATAATGATGTCCACGGTAAATTTCTAGTGTTTGCCCATACTCTCCCACTTCCCCCAACACGTTTGGGGACCTGTGGGGAATGCGGGGTTTTGGGTAGGGAACAAATTATGCGTCGGAAACACGTAATTTAAGAGTTGTGTAGGGGGGAAAAATTCCCTAGATTTAGGGTAATTTCCTTATATCTAGAGAAATTTGCCTAACCAAAATTAACCTAACCTAGCTGGGGCTTGACCCACCGATAACCTAACCTAAGTTAACCTAACCAAATTTAACCTAACCTAATCAACCCAAATATAACCTACCCTAACCTAAACAAATCTAACCTAACCTCCTAGGGTTGGGGGGGTTCTCGACACTTCGGTCATCATTCTGTGAGGATCGTCAGGTTCACATTTTTCTGGACTGTAGAAATCCAATAAATTTTCCCTAGATCTAGGGAATTTTTTCAACATCCCTAACTCAAAAACTATGTAGTTGCAACGCATATTTTGTACCCCAGCCAAATATCCTGCATTCCCCCATTCCCCAAGCTTGTTTTGTGGGAGAGGGGGAGTATGGGCAAACACTAGAATAATACCGATGACACTAATAACATCGCCGCCAGCGACTCACACACCTGCCTGGCACCTGTTACCCCACCACACACCACACCTACCTGCCACCTGTTGCCAGCCCCACCACACACCACACCTGCCTGCCACCTGTTGCCAGCCCCACCACACACCACACCTGCCTGCCAACTGTTGCCAGTCCCACCACACACCAAACCTGCCTGCCAACTGTTCCCAGCCCCACCACACACCATCTGCCTGCCACCTGTTCCCAGCCCCACCACACACCCACCATGAACTATGGAACATCAAAACAGGACGTAAATGACGACACAATTATCGCCGCCACGGACACAAACACTGTGCCAATGAGTGACGCTCATTCCACGGCCCTTTTTCCTTTTATTTCGGTTTAGTAACATGTCCCTACTCTTGAAACATATAATGATCACAAATTAGATTCACCATCAAACTGACCATATAAGTGCTAGGGGAATGAAACGCTACAGAGACAGTGTTCCCTTCCCTTTACTATTGTCAGTCATTTTTTACTTTGCATATATAATAACTTGCATAACTTTTACTTTTAAATTAAAAACTATTATCCCCAAAAGGGTTAACAAGTAGTAAAAACTTCCTGCAGGATTTTTCATGTACTTAACATCAAAAAACCATGTTTTTTTAGAAACATCATGATCATAAAATTTGTACATATAAGGCATTAAAAGTAATGTTCTTTTACAATTTAGCCTAAAAAAAAGGATTGCTCACCTTTTTGTTAGCCCAAAGGGAAGTGGATCACAAAAAAAAGTACAAAGTCGTTTTATGGCTAGCAAAAATGAAAACGTATCTCTGACGAAAGCGGAAACGGGGGAAGGTGGACAAAAAGCAGGGAAGGAAGAAAAAGCCCCGGATCACCTTACTCAGGACGCCCTCTCACTCGCTCCACCCACACCCCCTGGCGTGTTAAAGACATTCATGTACTGGTTGTAATCTCTACGCCCTTAATGGACTCTAAATAAATATGTACAAACTAAACTACATTTTAAACTAAACCAATAATATACAATTATCAGACTTATACTACTCTGGAAAATCTGCGGGAAACCGTACTAGACACGGGGAGCACTCGTGGGTTCCAGGAAAATTAAAATATCGTAAGTGTTTTGCTGAATAGGGTTTTTTCCCCATGTGCGCGGGGGTCAGGAAATTTACCAAAGTTTTACCTCTTAAAGGGTTTGCTGAACCCACCCCTAGTCTGTCTGCCGTGCTAACGTTTAAGTCTTAAGACATCTTAATCTGTCTGGCAATCATATGGGGTTATTCCCTTACATTATATCAAACCATGTTTTTATTTTATATGAGTATTGTATGGCACTACGTACGGTGCTAGACAAAGTTCGAAAAATTTGCGGCGGGGTAGTTGTGTTGGTGGTTCCCGGACAGAGTGGGATAAACTCCGGGGGTGGGTAATGGCCTCGGATTTTGGGTTTTCCCCGGGACTTTTGGGTTCCCGGACCGTGCCCCCATATACCCGGGAAAACGAGGGTTTACTGTACAACTTTACCACGAAATCATATTGCAGTTTTGTGATTTGTACTTCAAATGAATTCCTCAAAAACCAAAGAAATTAAAAACCTCCGGGGTTTCCTCCCTTGAAAATCCCAAAACTGGAAATAAACTGTGATCACAAGATTTTGTAGCCTACTTTTTAAAAAACTTAACATTTTTCAGATGATGCCCCTGAGGAGCAAAGATTCTCTACTGAAAAGGAAATTTCCTGGACGTTTGGCTGCCTTGCCAAACTGCCCAAACAAAGTTGCTTCAGGTGACCCCGTCATTAATGAAATCCTCCCTTTGAAAGAACATTTTTCCTTGCCAAGGTGAACTGAAGGGACCGTACCCCCTCCCTAACCCAAGGACACTTCCAGATGTTTTTGGGATTTCACAGGGCAAAGGGGAGATTCTGTCTGGAGCAATTCTGACTTTATTCGTCCCAAATGATCTCCAACCCCCTTCATTTGGGCTACACAAGTCCCTATTCCCAGCTTCCCACAGATTAACGGGGTGTCACAGCACTTCCCATAACCTTTTTTCCCCGGCATTAAACACACAAATAAAGCCCCGAAAAGGATACCGTACCTAAAATGTCCGAAAATAAAGGGATTCCTTAAAATTTCAGGTTGTAAAATAAGTCAAGAACTAAATCTAAAATTTTCGCAAAAAATCACCAGTTAAGGATCAAAGGAAAAATGAATGTGAAGTCGAGACAATGGGTCTTAAAACAACAGACCAAAGTTTCCAAACACCAGAAAAAAAAAGAAATGCAGCGGTCCCATAAAAGTACAGATGCCCAAATTGGCCAAGACTAAAGCAAGGATCACGTTGGGGCCCCGAAAAAACTCCACCAAGATGGTTTAAGAATCAGCAAAGGACAAGATTTTAAAAGTTATAAGCTGCCCTTCATAAGCACAGATGAACGGAGAATAAAGAAATGAGGTGAGTAAATTTTTTCCCCTTTTTTTCACTTTGAAATAGGTTAGCATTAGGGAAAAAAATGGGGGGGCCAACCAGACTTAAAAAGGGGACCGCCCACCCAAAATTTTGTTTACGAGGTCTTGCGTAAATTTGATGAGTTTTTTTTAGGGCTAAAAGGACTTCAAAACAAGTTTCATTTAGATCCGGGCCAATTTTTTTGCAAAAAAAAAAAAATTAAAAAAAAAAGGAAAAATTTGGGGCTGATTTGAATTGCTTTCAACTTGAAGATTTTGTTGGAGTATTTTTAATTTTTAAAACCTTTAACCTTTACTTAGAACGAAAGATCATGTGTGGTTTTTTTTTAATACTATCACAGAAAAAAAAAATTTTGGAAAATTTTGAAAAATTTCCCCAAAACATTTTTTAAAACACAGTGCCATGTTCCTAATTGCAAAAACAAAAAACTCCACCATAGTTTTCTTCTTTTTTTATCCCTTTTCATTAGCCTAAAAGTACAGATGGGATAAAGCTGAAAAGGGAGAAGAAAATTTGTATAAAATAATTTTCTTTTTTCTAAAACGAGCCTAAACATTTTTTTTATTTTGACAAAGGTTACGTCGAAAACCCTGAAAGGGTTTTGTCTTTTGGGTTTTCCATTTTACTTTTGGGGCTAAAAAAGCATTATAATTTATTTTATGCAAAAACAGATGTAAAAAAACGAGGCGTGGCGCTCGCGGGTGGGGGGGGAGGGAGGGCGAGATTAAACCCCTTTAAATATATTTTTTATGGGAAAAACTCTATATCATGGTTCCCCAAGGCCACAGCTACCATTTATGATTTAAAAAAGGATTTTCGATATTTTTCAAAATTTTTCGATATATTCAGGGGGGCGGTCCTTTTTAAAGGATAAGTACAGGGGGTCCCGAAGATACGAGCAGTTGGGTTTCCCCCTGGCATACTCGAAAAAGCAAAATCTCGTATAACGAAATACATAAAAAATGGTAAAATATGGGTTTTTGGTTCCGGACCCCTAAATTAAAAAAAGAAAAAAAAAAAAAGACATGTTTTTCAAGCTAAAAAAACTTTAGCAAACACAAAAAACACACAGCGTCATATTACCTACACTTACAGTAAAACCCTTAAACTCGGCACGATAGGGGCTCTGGCCCTTGCCATTTAAAAGTCCCGGGTTATTAAATTCCTCCTCTGATATGGTTTTTAAAAAAAAAAAAAAAAAAAAAAAAAAAAAAAAAAAAAAAAAAACGGGAAAACAGTCGTAAAAGTAAAAATACATTCCCATGAACGGGTGAATGTCTGGATTTGATACAAATCAGCACAAATAACACATGGCGCCCTCATCCATCCTTCCCAGCATTTTTCCCCTTTTTCCTGCGGGCTCACTCTTAAATTTCTTTCCCCTTTCCTGCTGGGACACTCTTGCGTGATGGAGCTGCATCTTGATATACAGTAAAAATGTTAATGTAACCCAAAACACGTAAAATGGTGGCAAATTAAGCAAAGATCGGGGGCCACGTGTAGGCTGAGCCGTGTTTTTGTCGTCCAAGCACCCTCTTTGGTACAATCCCAATCCAATAACATTGCTGAAATGTGTGTTATCACTCTGTGATATGTTTTCAATGTTTTTTATTGATTATTTTTCAGCTCCTACCAAACTTGTTGGTTTTTGAAGCAGAAACCAAACCCTTTTTTAATTTTGCAAAAAAAGGAAATTTGTATCCCAAGACGGTGCTTTTACACTAAACACAGCTACAGCTGACAGCCTACACGCTGGTTCCCGACCTTTCTTTACTTGCCACCTATTTTTTCGTGTTTTGGGCATATACATACGATTTCAAGATGTCAGTTCCCTCACGCAAGGGTGTCTCCAGCAGGAAGGAAAGAAATTGAAAAACCGAGCTTGCAGGGAAAAAATCAAAAGGACAAAAAAACGACTTTATGCACTAACGATATGCGGGGGAACGAAGAGATGCAGTTAAACATCAAATGCCCAGATACTTTTTTTTGCCAAATTTTTGTTTACATGTTCACAGAAATTGTAGGACATGATATGCCGAGTGAAAACCATGAGATTCAGTTTTTTGGTGAGGGGGTAGCAGAGTGGTTAGCGCACCCAGTGGCGTTTTTTCGAAGACCCGGTTCGATCCGAGTGAGACCCATAAATCCCTTTAAATCTTTTTGCACCGTCGAGTGGCCCAAGAACCCCACAGCCCTGTCCATTAACTCTCCTTCGACTGTGAGGCATGGGAGGGCACAGGGGCGGGATAACCTCTAATTTCAGCATCCCATACAAACCTGCCTGGCCCACCCCGGGGGAGGGCCAACCACACGCCCTCGAGTGAGCCTCCAGGGCCCACCATCCCACCCCCGGAGCTTACTGCCACATGTGCTACGGGCATAGGTGTGTGTGTTGTGTGGTGTTGTGTGTGTGTGTGGTGTGTGTGTGTGGTTGTGTGGGTTTTTGTAAAAAAAAAAAAAAAAAAAAAAAAAAAAAAAAAAAAAAAAAAAAAAAAAAATTTGGGCTTTTTCCCTCCGAGTTTATCAAATTCCCAGTTTACAGTGCCCGGGTTTTAAAGGGGTTTTACTGTACTCCCCATTCTGTAGAAAAACCTTCTGAAAAGAAAATAGCAAACAAAATAACATTCAATCAATAAACATTAGGGGGGATACGCCGGGGGGGGCGTGCCTCGCCCCCCCTACAGCCCCTCCCGGGGTCACCACGCGCGAGTTCCTGCAGGCTCCTTCCCATACCCAAACAGTTCCCACAAGAAACTCAACTTGCCCCAGCCACGAGCCCTTGTGGGCGCCCCCTTTCCCTCCTCCCGCCGATTGTCTCTTCAATACAACCCCATGGGAAGGGTCGGTTTCAGGTAGCGTGCCAATGCCCATATAGCCGAAGTTGGCGCTGACGGACTATGCAGGTAATAAGCCCGATTTAGTCTCCGGTGCAAAACGTGATTTGACCTAATCATCCCCGCGAACCCCATATTCTGCGAAGACACTTATTTCCAAAGGATTTTATTCGTCTCTTTAAGTCATATTTTTGTCCATTTCACAACCCTAGAGTAAACAGGGGTCACAACGACTTGAAGATCCGGATCTTTGTCCTCCTGCAAGGACCCACAAAAACCCAAAAACTCCGTGAGCGAGTCCCTAACACCGGGGCTAGCCAACCGCCGTAAGGCTTCTTGCGTGACCCGCCGTCATTATGGACTGCGCTACCAAGGTATGTAAAAATTTCCAAATCCATGTCCGCCACACGCATGAAAAACTACTGCTTCTCAGTAAGTCTCCAAAAACCTGGGCCTTGGTCTTGAGAGGGGACCTCAAGTCCCAAGGGTTTTCCTCCCGTGCAGCGCCTCAGGCCTCACCAGGCCCCAGCGATCGCAAAAATTACTGCATCATCGGCAAAAACAAGATCAGTGATCTTGGTGTTGCCGACGGATGCTCCCCAATCACTTTGATCTACAACCTTGTCCAATACCCAGTCCATCAAGCTTAAAAGTGAGGGCAAGGCGCACCCTTTCCTCACTCCTGTATTCACAGGAAAGATAACCCCGCCCCCCAAATTCACACACTTTTAGTCCCCGAATACAGACCAGTTATCAAACCCAAAAGTCCCGCAGGAATCCCTCGAAAATGCAAAATCCCAGAGTGATCACGGCCGAGTCAAACGCCTTCTTTGGGTCAACAAGGGGTGCAAGCATCCCCTGTCGAAAAATCACGTCGGCGTTTTTCCCCCGGACACAAGCGCTAGGTACGGGCCGTTGTTGACTTACCGCGTAACCCCGACTGCTGAGGTCTTGATGCTTTACCAATACTGCGAATTCGTGCACAATAGAGGGCAAACACCTTCCTGGTACGCTGACAGTGGGAATACCCCGGGAATTTTTGCAGTCCCCGACGGTGTCCTTTCCCTTTCCAATAGGGACACCAACCCCCCTTTTTCCCTCAGGGGAAGGACCTGTTGCCACCCCGGCAGCAGGACGCATGCAAAACCCCCGGGTCATGGCCCCCACCCCCCGCTTTGAGGGGCCCGCCTGATATTACAAACCCCTCCTTTTCCCCCCTTCAACTTTTCTACCCTCTCTGACTTCGTCGAGAGGGTGCGGTTTCGTCAATGGGAGGTCGGATCCACTGCCGTAACCAGTGGGTGAAGTGCTCAGTTGGAGGGTCCACCTTAACAACAAAAACATAACTGCACATTAAATTTAAACTAAAACATAAAAATGTCATCAAGCTCATCCATCACCAGCCAATCAAACTGTTTTTTAAAACTTTTCGACCCAAACACAAGTAGCGGACAATTTCCGGCAAAAATGGGATGCCAGACTGCCTCTCCGCCCTCTGTCCCTCATCCCAACTAATTCAAATTTTTTTTCGGGAAAGCTTGGGTTTTTTGGGGTTTTAATGCATAGATAGTAAGATATTAAGTAAAAAAACCTGTGTTGCTAGTGTTTTTTGGGGTTTAAAAGGGGGTAAAGTGGGTTAAATAGTGAAAATTGGTTTTTGGGCGGGGGGGCCGCGGGAAAAATTTTCTCCGTCACTCACTGCCCCAGCAGTCACTCATAACATCTTTAACACCTTTTTAAGGTGACACACGGTTACATTGATTTAGATAATGACAGTGTAATAACTCTCACCATAAACACTAAGCTGTATAAAAACGATATAAGACGTTTAATCCCCGCCCCAAACCTACAGTGGGGGAGGGCTGGCGGCTCCAGCCCCCACTAAACTTTTGAGTAAAAACCCGCCGTCATCCGCCTCACCCTTTCCTTCCTGAAGAAACAGTCAGCTCCCACCCTGTGATAGCACCATAGGATATCACCCGGGATCATAGGATACCTCAAAGGGGGGCCCGCTCCCCCCACTAAAATTCCCCAAAGACCTACTCCCTTGGGCTAATGGGGTTTTATATCCACCTCACGGGCTTCATGGGGCCGGGTCATGCTGCTGCAAAGGCCCGCTCCAAACGTGGATGGTCCCCTTCTTTTATTTTTCTCTTTTCTCATATGAATGAACCATCCAAAAGCAATCATTGTCTACATTCACCTAAAAAATATTTTCAAGTACCAAAAATAAAAGCGAGCCCGGGGACTTCCTACCTCGCTAATACCTCTCGAGCAGTCTTTTGGGCCATCGCACGTTTTTTCAGATTGATTAGTACAACCTTTGGTAAAAAACATATATGTAGCAGAAAAGTTTAAATTTAGAAAAACTTGTATTTACTTTAGTAAATAATTGGTTAATTTTTTCTCCCCCAGTTTGAAAAAATGTCGTAACATTGAATTTTTTGATCTGTATATTGAAAATGACCCTAATTACCCCTCTCGTTCATCGGATTCTCGTATATCGAAAGCTCGTTAACGGGACCCCCCTTACAGTACATACTTGTTATATTAGGGTGCCAATAAAAAAAACGAAAGTTGGATTTTTGAACGGCCCCTGGGAATACGTGGGGTGGTGGAAAACAAAGTGTGAAAAAATTTGAGCGCAACGAAGCATATTTAAAGGGGGCGCAAGTCATTGATTTTTCCCCTATAACTCCGATAGGGATAAAAGGAAAGGAATCACCCTTTGGGGGTTTGTTGGCAATATTGAAGCTTTTGAGACCCCCCCCTTCCTCCACTGGGCTCTGGCCCCCCTCCCCCTCTTAAAAGCGAGTTTTAGCCCTCTAGGGCGGGGGGTATAGGTTGTTCCAAGCCACTCATTGTCTTCCGTTTGGGGGGGGGAAGGGGAAGCCTTCGATGTTCTGGTGTTGTAAACGGGCCTCTCGACGACCTGCGGGGAAAATTTGGCCCTGATCCTCGTTCTTCGTCGGTGGGGTTAAAGGACTGGAACAGCGCCACCCCTCGCTCCCCGTGCTTTTGGTGACGTTAGGCTCGCGACGCGCCGAGACCCGCGACAACCCCCGTGTCATCGGCCACTCCTCGGCTCCTTCGAGAAGAAGCCCTCTCCGCTCCGACGGCGTTGAGGAGAGCGCCGGACGCCTGGTTCCGAACGCCCTAGCTGGATAGGCGAGGCTGGGTCGGAGACGGTGATGCGCTTCGGCGGTTCCTGGGATCCTTTTTCTCGGATCCTTCCCCAGGCCTTTTTCTCGGCGGTTGGAAAGCGGTTGGCAAAAGAGAGCCATGGCACCATGGCTCGTAGGTACCAGAAGTGCCGGGAGAAGGTTCAACGCACCCCTTGCGATCCAGCGTCGTGGAAGTCCAGAGGTGGGCCCGGCCCCCAGTTTCAAGCATCGCCGGTGCAAAGGCGGCCCCACGGGGCCTGAACCAGGGGGTCAGAAAGACCCAGCGACGAAGAAGGTGAAACCGGCGGGGGGCGGGACGCGCGTGGCGAGCAGACTCCCCCAGTTGGGCGGCGAATGCGAAATCTTCGCCGCTTTAGATGGCCGCGCCACCAGCGCGGCGGTGCATGGCCCCCGGTCCCCGGAATTACTTTGGGGGACGTCCCCCTCGAAACCCGCAGGACGATGAAGAGCTCCAGCATCCCTTTTAGTCGTCCCGTGGGGGTGGGGTGAACGCGCGGCCCCCTCCTGCAGAAGGTGTCCCCCTTGTAGGAGGGTGGGCAGCAGCTCGTCGGGGTTGGCGGCTGGTGCTCTGGTGATGAACCACCGTTCCTTTAATCAGTTGAAAAACGCCGTGTCAGGACCCCACGACGGCCCCAGCAATAGAGAACGCCTTCTCCACCCCCGTCATGACATGGTGCCCGGAGGCGAGGCTTAGCAGAGCCCACCAAGTTCTGTCCAGAGGGGGCAGGCACCGGGAGGGTCCAGTGTTTGGGGCCGGGGGTATCGAACGACATACCTCCATGCTCTGCGAGCCCCCAGTCGTCAGGCTTCACCACGGCGCTCTCCACGCCTCTCCCCGTCCCACTTGCCAGCTTGGGAACGCCGAGAGTTCTGGACGCCGTCGCGGAGACGAGGATAGCCCCGCCTCCACCCGCTACCGTCGCAATCTGGCAGGTTTCCCGTCCCATAACGGTAAGAGGCGTTCGGGACGAAGGTTTTTTGACTTCCCGGCCAGCTGGGACGGTAGCCGGCGCACCCGTGGACCCCTCGGCATTTAGGATCAGCTCCTGAGGGTTTTGGCCCAAGGCTACTGGCGGTCGGCGCGATGCGGAGCGCTTTTTCGGTCGCTCACGCTGGTCCGGGCGAGGGCGCCGCCTAACTCCTGGGGGGAGCACGACCTGTGACCCCTGCGCTGCGCTTCGGAGGGCTTTTTCACCGGTCGGCTCAGTGGTAGCACCGCCCTGCCGGGGGCCCGGGCTGGACCAAAAGAGGATGAGGAGGAGGAGGACGCGAGCACCGCGTGTTCGTCCCGCTGCGAAGAAAGGTTTCAGATGCTTCTCTGCCGCCCCTGTCATCTCCCCCGGGGCTGAATCGGCGTCCAAACCCCCCAGCTCCCTGCATGATCCCCCTTGGCGACCCTTTTCGCGTTGCGCCGCTAGGAACCCCATCACCGGGGTCGTCACAGGGTCATCGCGTCGGCGGGGGACTCTTCCTCCTTCGTCTTTTTCGTTTGCTCTTCCCCTTTTCCTTCTGAGTGCCTTCCATCCTTGAAAAAGACCCCCACCTTTGGAAGGCGCTTTTTGCCGTCTCGTTGGGTCCTCACGGGTTTCCCAGAAAACCCTTTGCACCTCTTGAACAGTGGCCGCGGCACGGGTGGCGCGGTTTTTTTTTTTTCCCCTTGTGGAAAATAAAACCCGCTTAGCCCTCGCCCCCGAGAGGGGGGTTTGGCTCCGAGGAGGGGTCGGGGGGTTTGGGTGTCCCACCCGCCAAACAGTGTAGCTGCGCGTGAAGAGCCATTTGAAAAAAAAAAGGGTGATTTTAAAACCCCACCTTTCAGACTTCGGTACAGGGATAATCACATAGTACAGGTTTTTAATTAAAATTGCGCCCCCTCTAAATTAAACTGTTCGCTTCAAATTTTGATGAGAGGTTTTTCTTTTTACTGCACATTTCCCACCAAGGGGGCCGTTAAAAAATATCAATTTTAAAAAATTTCCCCCATATGCGCTAGGGGCACCCTGTGTATATTTTAAGCATTCTTGCACGTTCATTTTTGTCTTTAAATTGATTACGGTCGAAAATTGGTACGGGAAACCCCCAAGCACAGTGAACTCTTATGAGTGGGTTCTTTGGCGTGCTGAAGGGAAAATTATTTTGTATGAACTTTTGGTAACATTTACTTTTATGGCTAAAGTAAAATCTTGGCCCGGTTTCATGAAGTTTTTTATGTACACCATATATCTAGTAGTAACTTTTGTTACGTATCCTAAATTGTTACTAATAATTTGTATATTCAACCCCCGGACCCCGATGGGGGAACAGGCAATGCCAGCACAACGAGGAGCGATAGTATTGGGCCGCAAGCTGGGAAGAACCCCTGTGTGCCAGACCCTATAGAAATCTTCCCGTTTTTGGCTCCGCTCTTCAGACTTTCCACTCGATGCTCTCTGGTATGTATGTTTTTAGCAGTCTAATTTTTGGAGGTTTTTTTTAACACAAGGGGGAACTGGGGGGCACAGATCCCCAGCTAGGTTAGGGTTCCCTAACCAATGTCCAGGTTTTGGTTTTTTGAACTAGCGGGGGGGGGGGTTCCTCCCAGTTAGGTCAGGTTTCGTAACCAATGTCCAGGTTAGGTTAGTGAACCAGCGGGGGGTGTGGGTCTTGGGGGGGCAATTTCCCCCCCGTTGGTCAGGTTACGTAACCCAAAGTGCAGGAGGATAGTGACTGCGGGGGGCAAATTCCCCCCCCTTTTAGGTCAGGTTACGTAAAAGGAGGTTGGGATAGTGAACTAGGGGGGGGGAGGTCTCCTCCCCACAGTTGGGCAGGTTAAAAAACCAAATCCCATAAAAAGCCAATATTGGGTAGATGCTTTGATGTAGATTAGCTTGAAGATGTGGAGTTATATTTATTTAAATTTTAAAATGATCAAAATTTAATTTTATTTTGTGATATAAAAAATTTTTACATGCAGGGCACAAATTAAAAGCTTTTTGGTTATACCAGGAGAAAACGTCGGCGTGAGCAGGCCTTGAAGGGAAGATCTTAAAAACCTTCGGAAAACGGCAGCGTAGATTTAAAAAGTTGTTTTGAGCATAAACCCACATTGAAAGGGACAAACGTGTGGTGAAACGAGTTTTAGAAAACTACATTTGCCAAACCTCAAAAGGGATGCAGCCGGGAATTTGGGAAAAGCAACATAAAGAAAAGCAGATTTTTTTTGGACCGGGCTTTTGAGGGGAAAGGAAGTAAACATTTTTATTTTTTCTTTATTCATTTCCAACTTCCACATTTTTTTCCTTGTTCATTGGGGTTTTTCTTACTAATCATACATTTTTTTTGAAAAAATCCAAACCCCAATTATCAGACAATATGGAATGAAATAAAAAATGGAGAAAATTTCCCAGTTTTATGTTTATGTTTTATTCAGTTTTCAATTTTTTTTTTTTTTAACTTCCTTGGAGTGGTTGGGAAGAAAAAAACGTCAAAAGATGTGCTATAAAATTTTTATTCATGCTGCTTCCCTGAAAAAATTGATATCTTTTTAAAGTGGATTTTTTTTTTTGTGTGAATATAGGGGAATAAATGTGTGTTTTGCCTTTGTTTTTTAGGTGAAGGCCATACAACGTTCTATGACGGCTTTCCAAACCAGGACCCCGTAAAGACTCGGGGGGGATGTGGCGGGGGGGGTTTAGGCCCTGAACCGTTACCAGGTTTTGGGCGGTATAGGCTATAAAGGGGCAAGAATTCTTTTCCCTTTACTTTCCCTACTGATCCCCTGGATACATATTTTCAACTGGATCATATGAATTTTTTAAAGGGCAAAAGGAATAAAGGCTTTGACATAAAAAAATAGAGACTAGAGCAATTTCTAAAGAGGGAAAATTTCTGTATGAAAAAAAAAATTACAATTTTTTTTGTAGAAGGAGATTTTGAGGCAGCGAAAAAAAACCATATTGAAGGGGCTTGATGGTAAGGGTGTTGGCTGCCTTATATAAGATTTAAACAAAAAGTCATAAAAAAATTTTTAACAATAGATTAGAAAAATAAACTTAGGTTAGGTGAACAGGACTTGACTTTTTTAATAACAAGAATGTAGTTCGACCATTATATTTTCCTTAAATTTTTATCTTTTATGACTAATTTTTTTTCCATTTCGTTCAGTCAGGGGTTGTATGTCAAAGATGACATACAGGGGAGGAAAGGGTACCGTTTCCCCAGGCCCTTTGGGAAGGTTTGGGGGCCCCAGAGGGACAAGGGAGGTGAGCAATAATCAAGAGAGTTAAGTATGAGATATGTACTCAGAGATTCGGAAAATAGGGACGATTACAGGATTGGGGTCTCGATACACACTCAGTACCAGGGCAAAGTATTGTGTGCTTGAGGGCTGCTTTTGACCCATAAGAACTAGAAATTTAGGGGTGTCTTTGGTTGTGAAATGTGCATTAGGAAAGTGCTTGAATAATACAGTACCCTCCCAGTTTTACGTTTGCTTTCTTCCGAAGGCATAGCGCTAAACTTGAAGATCGCGAAACTCGGGGTATTGAAAACACTGAATAACATTATTTATTCCGGTGCGAGGTTTTACCGTATGTTAGGGCTTATAAGAAGCACTTTTTCCACCCAAAATACCCTGTAAAATACTCATGTGTCTTCCAAGACGAATGTTGTAGTACTTCCTCAGTATGTACTCAGTACCTCAGTACTTACCTGTTACAAATATTTCAATACCAAATAAGACATTCAAATCAATAATCTGTCCACACGCTCTGATTTTTACGTCCCGCCGCTGAGGCTGCCGGGCCAATAGAGCCATCTATCGTCAGTTGGGTGTTGATGTATCATTTACCACCAGGCTTCACACATGTATCACACGCTCTTTCTTAGTCATGGAAATTATCCCCGATGGCGAATTCATCAAAACTATTTACTAATAGTACTATCGCATACAACTAAACGTTGTTCGATACGCCAAAGAACATGGGAACAGAACAACAGAAAAAGATAGGTGGGAGAGACACCGCCTCCCCCAGCGTGGGAGAAGGTGGTGGCCGAGGGGTTTTAGCGTCTTGGAGTGGTGAGCTCAATGTCCCGAGTTTGAACCCTTTGCCGGGGCAACTCTTTGGGTACTCCGAGTGTGGGGGTAGCACGCTCGGCTCACAACCGAGAAATCCCGGGTTTGATATCCGGGCGGAGCGGATATAGAGGGGCCTGTTCCTTAAAAAACCCGAGCCCTGTCCACCCAACAGTGAATAGGTACCAGGTTTTTCTTCGTCTTGTGACCTTTGTCGCTTAGTATCGCTTCATAGATCCTCTTCAACTTCTTCTCCTTCGTTAACAAAATTGCAAATCTTCCCTTGTTTATTTTGATACGCGGTAGATGTCACAAAAAAGAAGCCTACCGAGAAAATCGGTAGATTTTACTATTGCCTACCAGTAGAAAAACTGTTTATTTTTATATTTTTTCTTAGAAATTGTTAGCCGGGGGTTTGTTTCCCCCCCCTCCCGGGGTGGTGGCTTCGGCCAACACTAGAGGAGGAGAGGAGAGATCTGCAAAGCGATACTAAGCGGTAGAGGTCACAAGAAGAAGAAGAAGCCTACCAAAAAAATTGGTAGATTTAACTACGCCTGCTGTTATAAAATCTGTTTATTATTATTTTTTTTTCCTAGAAATTTCTTACGTACAGCCAAATTCCCAACATCCGACCTCCAAACATCCGACTTGTCCAAACAACTGACTTTTTTCACCCCCACATTGTGTCTTGTTTTGGCCATTTATTTTACTTAGTTTTTAAAAAGTTTTTAGAAAAATTGATTTGTGGCTTTATTTATGCATGAATTTACTTTTCGCGTATTACCACTGGATCGGCCTTCAAGAGCTGCATTTTATGGTCTATAACCATTTTGTCCTTACGTAAATGGTTACTGTGATATCCCGAACATCCGACTATTCCAATTACCCGACCTACCTTCGGTCCCCCCAAGGTCGGATAATTAAAAACTTAGCTGTATTCGAAGCAGCGTGAGACTGGGGGAGATAATCCCGCGAAAGTCGGGAGGGTAAGAAGTTAGGATCAGCGCGAAACTTGAGGAACGCGAAACTCGGATAGCGTGAAACTCGGGAGGGTAGCCTACTGTATAGGAAATGTTCTGTGTTTAATTCGATGATGGTGTCACACTTTGCTCACCAGGCTGAGGTTTGGGTGATGTTTCAGTACCAGTTTACCCTATTATCGGTAATGATTTCCTTAAGGTCTTCTAATTTTTGAAGCAACAATTTTTTTTTTCCTCATGTGTTTCCTTTACAATTGGGTGCATTTTTCCTGCTGCCTATAACACAAATGTATGATAAATTAGTGCCATGCATGTAAATTCTCTATATCACAAAATATAATAAAAATGTTCTACATTCCGAATGTGAAATAATATAACTCCACATCTTCAAGGCTAATCTACATCAAAGCATCTACCTAATATTGGCTTCATGGGAAATTTGGGTTTTGTAACCTGACCTAACTGTGGGGAGGAGACCTCCCCCTCCCTAGTTCACTATCCTAACCAGCACATTGGTTACGTAAAACCCGACCTAACTGGGGGAAATTGCCCCCCGCTAGGTCACTATCCTAACCTGCACATTGGTTACGTAACCTGACCTAATGGGGGGAATTGCCCCCCCGCTAGGTCACTATCCTAACCTGCACATTGGTTACGTAACCTGACCTAACGGGGGGAATTGCCCCCCCAAGACACACACACACCCCGCTGGTTCACTAACCTAACCTGGACATTTGGTTACGTAAACCCGACCTAATGGGAGGATCCCCCCGCTAGTTCACTAACCTAACCTGGATATTGGTTATGTACCTAACCTAGCTGGGGGGTCTGTGCCCCCCAGTTCCCCCCCTTTTGTTACAAAATCCATCCTAACCTATCTAGACGCATACAAAACATACATACCAGATGATCATCAGAGTGGAAAGTCTGAAGAGCGGAGCCAAAGACGGTAAGATTTCTATTAGGGTCTGGCACACAGGGGTTCTTCCACAGCTTGCGTGCCAATACGTATCGCTCCTCGTTGGTGCTGAGCATTGCCTTTTTCTGCCCTCGAGGGGCCTGGAGTTGAATATACAAGTTTCTTTTAGTATACAGATGTTAGGACAGCTGTAAACAATGTTACTACTAGATATACTGGTGTACAAAAAAAACACTTCATGAACCTGGACCAATGACTTTACTTGAGCCATAAAAGTAAAATGTTACTAAAAGTGTTTCTACAAAGTCATTTCCCTTCAGCACGCACAAAAGAACCACCACTCATAAGAGTTCACTGTGCTTTTGATTCCCATCAGAGTTGGCACTAAATACATTGAATGTATTTAAATATTAAATACTAAATACATGGGAGAAATGTATTTAAATACTAAATGCTAAAAGTTTACGAATGTATTTAAATACTAAATACTAAATACATCCAATTGTATTTAAATATATTTGTAAATACATTTTAAATACACACAATTTTTAACCTGTCCGAAAAAACTGGATTTCCTTGATTTTGGGTTTCCTTAGAGATTTCCTTCTCAGGCCTGAATTTCCCTTTAAATCAGGACATTTTCTTGCCAGTGGAACCCTGGTTCACTGTAACATCAGGGTTGCCAGATAGTTAGGCGGGTTTATGGCCAATTAACTGAAAAAGTATTTACATTTGTATATTATATGTATTTAAAAAACAATGTATTTAAATACTCATAAATATTTAAATATGTATTTAAATACCTAAAATTTTAAAAACTGTATTTAAATACATGACAACCAATGTATTTATAAATACATATATAAATACACAAATGTATTTAAATACGTATTTAAATATAAATGTATTTAAAATACTGCCCAGCTCTGATTCCCATGTGACCAAATTTGCTGACCATACTCCCAAAATTTAACGACAAAATCTGAACATGCAAGAAGTGTCTGTTTACTAGATGTGACTTTGGGTGGCACGCTGTTCCTGAAGAAAAAAAAATCAACATGGTAGGTCCTAGATTATATCCACACTTCTTTTGTCCCCAGACACAATTTTGGCAGCAGGGACAGCTCGCACTCCCGTGTCTTAAAAGTAAAGATGGAGGCATACGCTATGCTGCGTGTGGTCTCGGTGCTCATCTCTGTCGCATTAGCCTTTGAACCTGTGGGGGTGACAACCAGTTATCCAGGGACATAGGGGCTAGTGTGACATCCAGGTTACCACAGTACCTTCCCCAGGTTTTCCCTAGTTACCCATTTATCGACCAAACCCCTAAAAGGGAGGGATGAACAGCTGTTTGGGCTGCCGCTGACTGTCCTGACCCAGATTGGAATCAGGGCCCGCTCTTCATCCATAGAAAATGTCAAAATCTTTCTGAATCAAACTCATTTGTGACTTCTGGCATCTAGGTAATAACATCTCTAACAATCTTTCCCTCCTATGCTTCACCCCAGATGGCTCCACAGCTGTCTCATCCTTTTCTAAAGCTGAACTCTTTGCTGAAAATTCCACTCTGGTATAAGGTATGGTTATGTATCCTTTTTTACAGGCTTGTTCCTCCTCCTCCATCCTCTGATTATATATTATGCTTTTTTATTAAATTTTTTAATGATTTTTTTCTTTGCCCTTTCTGGCCTAGATCCTCGGAAGGCTTATGGTCCTGACGGAGTCCCTTCTATTTTTCTCAAAAAACTGTGCTTCTGTGCTTGCACCCTGCCTGGTTAAACTTCCGTCTTTGTCATCTACTCTTCCACCTTTCCTTCTGCTGGAAGTTTGCTCACATCCAAACTGTTCCTAAGAAGGGGTGACCGTTCTAATCCTTCAAACTACCGTCCTATAGCTATGACTTCCTGCCATTCTAAAGCTTTTGAATCTATACTTAATAAGAAGTTTTCTTAAGCATCTATCTGCTCACAATCTTCGATCTGATCATCAGTACGGTTTTTGTAAAGGGCGATGTTCTAGCTTTCCTAACTGAATCTTGGTCACCCCTCCTTTAGGGGTTTCGGTGAAACTTTGCTGTTGCCCTTGACTTATCAAAAGTCTTGATAGAGTCTGGCACAAATCTTAATTTTCCCAAAAACACCCTCATTCGTTTTCTATCCTTCTCTCTGTACCTTCATCTTAAGTTTCCTTTCAAACATTTTCTATTGCAGCTACTTTTAGAGGGTCATTGTTCTTCTCCTAAGTCTATCAATAGTGGTGTTCCTCAGTGTTCTGTCCTATCCCCCACTCTCTTTCTATTATTTTTTAATGATCTAAGTTTTTAACTTAAAGCCCTATTCATTCCTACGCTGATGATTTTATCCTTCATTTTTCCCAAAGTCGTTTATTAGACGTCCAACCCCAACAGGAACTAAGTGATTCACGGAGAGATGCCACCGAGCGCCTAACTTCTGATCTTTCTATAAT
Organism: Chionoecetes opilio; assembly: GCA_016584305.1. Taxonomy (NCBI): domain Eukaryota; kingdom Metazoa; phylum Arthropoda; class Malacostraca; order Decapoda; family Majidae; genus Chionoecetes; species Chionoecetes opilio. The sequence continues at coordinate 15,974 of JACEEZ010012249.1, read as the reverse complement.
TTATGATTGGGGCAAAGCAAACCTTGTTTTGTTCAATGCCTCAAAAACCCGATTTCTTCACCTATCTACTCGACAAACCTACCAGACAACTATCCCCTCTTCTTCAATGACACTCAACTGTCTCCTTCTTCTACAATGAACATTCTAGGACTATCTTTTAAAAAAAATCTGAACTGGAAATATCACATCTCATCTCTTGCTAAAACAGCTTCTAAGAAGTTTAGGTGCGTCCATTTTTTTCTCCCTCGCAGTTTCTTGCTCTGTACAGGGGCCTTACCCCGCCCATGTATGGAGTATGTCTTGCATGTTTTGGGGGGATTCACACTATACAGCTATCCTAAACGGGGTTGAGCCCAAAAGTTTTTCATCTCATCAACTCCCCTCCTCTGACTGACTGTCTTCAATCTTTAAATCTTTGGGCCGCAATGTTGCTTCTTTTTGCTATCATCTACCGTTAATTTCATGCTCACTGCTCTTCTGAAACTTTCCAACTGCATGCCTCTCCCCCTCCCGCGGCCTCGCGCACAAGATTTTCTACTCATTATCATCCCTATTTGTCCATTTTCCTAATGCAAGAGTTAATCAGTATCTTGACCATTTAAATCCCTTTCACTGGTAAAACTGGAACTCTCTTTCTGTTTATATTTTTCCCCCTTCCTATAACATATATTTTCAAGAAAAGAGTGCCCAAGACACCTCTCAAACTAAATTTTGACCCACCTCCCTTTTTTCTTTTTGTAACTGTCTACTTTATAGGGATTGGAAAACTAAACCAGGCTTTTTGTTACCTTTTTTTTTCTCCCTTGGGGCCAGGACTTGTGATAAAAAAAAAATTAGTAGCTAGGCGGCTAGCTATTTACACCACGGAGGCTCTCCGTGTCGGTGATATAACTAAATATTTTTCATGAGAATTTGAATGTTTTGCATTTTGTCAGTTATGCCCCCGGCCACCAAGATATAGGTGCATTTTTTAAACCTCAACAACCCCGGTATGTGTTTCTGATATATTAGTTTTGTTATGGTTTGGGGGACCACATTCAATTCGGTATTTAAAGAATTTTTTTTTTTTTTTTTCCTTTTCTTTTTTTTAAAATCTTTGGGTCATTTAAAAATTTGTTTGCTTTTTTAATTTTCTTTTTAAAATTTCCAAAAATTGGGAGCAAACCGTAGGGGGGAAATTTCCCCTATTTTTTTTTTAAATTTTTTGGGGTACTTTGTGAAAAATTTTTGGCCCATTATCAAAGTTGCTGTGTAATTTGATTTATTTGTCTTGGTTCGAGAGCAGGGGGAGGGTATCCCCCGGATGAGTAAATTTTTTTATTTCAGAACTCTTTTTAGGCACTGACTCAGGGGACTGACTTTCCGGGGTCACAAAAAACTCTTTTGTAGGAAGTTGTTTTATTGCCAGCCATGTGGGCCGGGGGAAACGGGAAAGGGAATGTGGTGTTATCAGACAAAATTTTCCTAAAAACCCTTTTTTCCCTTCCTTTTAAATTTTCCCCAAATGATTACAAAAATTTTTTCCCTTTACAACATTTTCCCCTTAGAAAAGAAGTCTAAAACTAGTATACATGTAAATTTTCAGTACTATATTCAAAAAACAATTTCCTTTTAATCCCAAAAAAAAAACTAAGAAAATATTCCCCTTCTAAGGGCCGCCCATTGGGGGGTAAAAGCTCCCCCCTTTTTTGCCCCCCCCCGCCTGTCTATAGAAAATTTCCAAAAGTATAATTTGACAGACTGTCTTCAAAAAAAACAAAAAAAACACCCCCGGCGGTTGGGTAAAATTCCCTCCATCTAAACATAAAATTTTATAATTTCCCTTAAAACATACTAAAAAATAGGGAAGGCATAAATACAAATTTTTGCACATTTACATGGCCCCCTTTAAAAATTGAAAAAAAACAATTTACCCTAAAATCTAGCTACGGGGTTATTCCATTCTTTAGTAGGGGGTTTTAATTTTAATTAAAAAATTAAAAGGGTTATATTAGGAAAGCAGGTAGAAAATACAGTCTGTAAAAGTCTGTTCATGCTTTTTTGGCGGGGACTTTGAGATTTTGGGAAAAAGTTTTAAAATACCTTGGAAAGCGCAGGTTTCCAAAAATGAGGGGGGTTCACGTCAAAAAGGGTTTACGACGGTTTGGGCTACCCCTAGGGGTTTGTTTGGACTCGCTCACCCGGGAGTTTTTGGGCCCGTTGTCGGTCCCTGTCCCGGAGGAAAAAAGTTTCCGGGAAATCTTCAAGGGTCCCCTTGTGACCCCTTTTCCCTTACCCCTTTGGTTGGTGGGGCATGGACACTAAATAGGGGACTTGAAAAAGACGAATAAAATGCCTTTGGTAATAAGTGTTTTCGCGGGAATCATGGGGTATCGCGGGGATGATTACGTGTAAAATCGGGGTTTTGGAAACCCGTAAGGGGACTAATCGAGGCCTTTTACCTGCATAGTCCTTTCAGCGCCAATTTCGGCTATATGGGCAGGGGCACGCTACCCTAAAAACCGACCTTCCCCAATGGGTTTGGGTTATCTGTAAGAGAAAACCCCCGGGGCCCGTGGGGGGACCCCAACAAGGTCGTGGCTGGGGCATTTGATTTTTCTTGTCGAGACTGTTTGGGAGGGGAAAGGGAAGGCCTGCAGGGGAAAACTCGCGCGTGGTGCCCCCCGGGATGGCGTTGTAGGGTGGGGGGCATGCGCCCCCCCCGGGGGGGGTTATGCCCCCAATTTTTTGATTGTTTGGAAGAAAATAGGGTCATTCATCTTAGAGTAATTTGATTTTTTAAAACTGAAGGGGACTGCAAGTATTCCTTTTTCCCAAACCTTGACCAAAATTTAATTTGCCAAAACGCACCCTACCCAACGCTTTCTTGAATACAAATCATTTTCTCTCAAAATTCCCGGGAGGAGGCAATACAACCTTAGATTTCATGGTAAAGCAAGGGGGTTGGGTGTCAGGGGGTTTCTGGGGCCAAACCCGGTAAAATCAGAAAAAAAACATTTAAAGGGGAAACGACCCATTTACAACAGTTTCCCTCCCTCTTTTCATAAAGGTTTTTTAGGTTTCTAATCTAACTGAGCCCCAAATTTTGATCAAGTAGCACCGACAAATTTTCTTACTGTAAATCGGGTTTTCTCATGCACCCCCCCATGTGGTTTAAGCAGTGGTGCATTCTTTTTAAATAATCCAAAAAAATTTGTTTTAAAACAATTCATTTTCTGATTTTTCCCGATTAATTTCTTTCAAAAAAAAACCCCCTGAAAGTTCATTATTTGCCCCTTACAAAATTATTTCCTTTTATCTGACCCTTAACTGACTAAAGGGGCCACTCTCTGTCCAATGAAGGGGCCCGGAAAAGCATTCAGAAATGAGTCACTATCCAGACTGTTAGCCTTTTCCCAAAGAGGAGCTTGTGAAAACCCATACATGTAAAGAGTACTCCATATTTTTTAAAATTTTCTTTACGTCCCTTTTTGAAAATAGAATGGACCAAAGTAATAAAACTGCGGCATAAGCGAAGGGGGTTGCGGGGCTCTAGCCTACCCTTTGGGGAAGGGACTCGGGCCATTTTCTGCCCTCGTGTGTCATTTTCCCAAACCCCTTCTGCAAAAAAAACACATTTAGAGAAGGGTCTTGCTACCAGAGAAGTTTCCTCCAAATCCACCCCCCAAATTTTGCTCAAAATTTCATTAAAGTGAAATCCCCCTCCCCTTTGGTGGCACACTTTTTTTGTGGTAGTGGTGAATCACTAAGTAAATTTTATGTGTGTTTTTCCCTTGTGTAAACATAGCTGGATGTCTTGTTTCATTCTGAAAGGGTAGCTTGCCTGACCGCCCAAACTACTCTGGGGTACCCCCTTTAAATCTATAAGGATAAAGTTTTGTACACGGGCTTTTTTTTCTTCACTATTCTGCTCCTTCTATCAATTTTTGTTCACATGTGGAAAGTCTCACTATTTTATTGCCCCATTTCAATTTCCCCTTAATTTTCATCTAAAAAAATTTTTTCCCCGGCTTAAACCCTTGCCCTTATGTTTCTCTTTTTCCCCTCCTTAAATTCTCCAGCATTTACTGGGATGTATTCCTGTTTGCTTTATTTAATTCGGGTTGGCATTTTTTCTTGAAAGATTCTTTGGACCCTGGGGCTACGCAATACCCCTCTTGGCACGAAACCAATCAGAAAGAAATTAAACCCTTTCCAGCTTTTCCCTTTTTTTTTTTTATAGTAAAAGGGTTGTCATTTGTGTAGCACATCCACAACTCTCTTTACTTCAGGTTTCATTATCATTTGGTTTACTCACTTTCTAATGAGTTGTCAGTTATGCCCAAAAGGGCCCGCCCAAAGGAACTCTGGGACCATTCCACCAAGTTTTTTGTTTTTTAAAACAACTCTTGTACAGACTAAAAGAAGAAATGATTTTGCGGGGTTTTTCTTTTTTTTTTTCCACATTTTTCCACCGTTTGGTAAAGGGTTTTGGGTCTCTTATCTGCTAAACTTTTTGGCTCCCATATACATGAAATTTTTAAGGCATCATTTTTTGAAAATCCCCCAGAATTATTTTTACTACCCAGTCCAAAACTTTTTTTTTTTTCCCCTTGAATATTCTGATACCCTAAGTTCTTTCTTCGGGCCAATGAATTAATTCTAAAAGGGACACAATTTCCCGCTGAATTTTCCAGCCCTTGGGAAATAGTGATAGCTCGGAGGGGTGTGCTTTTGTTTTTGCCATTAAAAAGACCACAGTGTATCGGGTTTATAAATTTTTGATAAATTTTAAATGTATAAACACTGGCCTATCCTCCTGACTGGATCTGAGAAATGTGGTTCAACTTTTTGATATCCTCAAATTTAATCAGGCTTATAACATCTTGGTATTTTCACTTGTTGTAACATGCCCTAGGGTTTATTTATCCACTGTTCCACTTGGCCTTACATGCTGTGGGCCCTTAAACCTCCCAAAATTACTCCCCAAAACCCCGATAATCTTTGGAGTATTTCTTTGCCAATGAGAATCAAAGGTGTAAATAGTCCCCAAAGGACATATATAGAGTCACGTTGGGCAATATAAACCCCTTTTTGTTTTAAAGGCTTGTCCCTTTTGGTGAATTCTGAATTGAAAAAGGGATCAAATTCTAAAACACCCCCTCTACTCCAAAGTTTTTTTCTATGGCATTGAGTTTTTTTACAGGGCCCAAAATTTTTCATGGTGGCATTGCTTTCATCAGGTTTATTTGCAGTAATACCCTTACTGTTTGATAAAAATTTTTGGAGATTTAAAACCTCCTAATTCCACAACACCTTGGGTCCTCTTTTTTGAAAATTATGGGGTTCCATTGCAGTTGAGGGCTGATTTGATCCCTCATCAACCCCAAAAAAACCTTTTTATAAAAATTGGCTGAAACGGATCCCCCCTGAATATAAATTTATCTGCAGCTTTCCTGAGTGCAAAGTTGGCAACATTGGGGGATGGGTAGCTCCAAACAGGTGAGCCGTTTATTTTTATATTCAACTATTTTCTTGTGGGTCTCCACGTCTTCCAACCCTAGAAAAAAGCAGCGGTCTCTATTTTTTGGGTTTATCTTTACCCTTTGGGGGTACATTGCTTCCCTTTTTCACATACAAATGCAATTTTCTTTTCCCGCCGAAATCTCCCGGGGCCTCCAAAGAGTTTTTTTGGGAGATCTGGGCCTTGAAAAGATAGCCCCTGCAATGACTTTATTCTTTTAGTTTGTTTCTACAGTCAAATACTTTCTATTATTTTACCTGGTTTTTTAGAGTGATAACACCAGGGGGCGGTATGTACCAAACATGCCATCAGCCCTTAAAAAATTTCCTTTGCTGGGGATAGTTTCTGGGATAACCATTTTCAAATTTGATCTTGCATAAACTCTTTTTCCCGGAATTTTTTCCTTTTTAAATTTACAATCTGTGTAAGGCCATTTCCCCTTTTTTATTTTGCCGTTTTACATTATCACTTTTTAAAAGGAAAAGGAAATTTTATAATGGGCCATCATTCTGTGATTTAACCCCCCTCTATCACTTTACTAAAGGAAACTCTTTTCCTCAAGGAAAAAGGGAATATCTTCTGTCCCTTTTCCCTTAAAAAACCCAGTTCCCAAAAATTTTTGACCTTTAGCTGGATTTCCCATTTCCTTTTCTTTTATGGAAAAAACCCAAAAGGAAAAATGGGCTTTTTGTCTCCTCATTAAAAGGTAACCTCCCGAGGGTGATGTTCCCATGCCCGCTACGGTAAAATCTCTTGTGGCACTCTGCAGGAGCAAAATTTGCCAACAATGCCCTGCAATTTTTTGTCCTGCGTGCATTGGGGTCTTCATCATTCCCGGGAAAAATCTCCTTTGGCTTGATTGCCCTGAAAGCCCCCTTGTACCAATTAGAAGTTTTTATCTCCACATTTGAGTTTTTAAAGGGTTAGCTTGTCAAGATATTTCTCAAAAGTTTTCCATTTTGGCTGTCTCAAAGGGCGAGGAAAACTGATCCTTTTTTGCTGGAAAAAATTTTTTTTTTTTTTAGAAAATTTTAGGGGGAAGCTGAAGGTTCCCTTAGGTCAAATTTATAAAATCGTACCACTATTTTACTGATTTTTGTGCAAAGGAAAAACCTCTTCTTCCCCTTTTCTGTGGAAGTTTAAGGGGACTTGGGTTTCATCAAAATCCCTCCTTTTTCTAGGTACTCCTTTTAGAAACGGCCCCTCAGATGATCATCCAGTAATGCATACACCAAAACTTTTTTGTATACATTGCATTTTGGGTTTGCCACACTGGTTTCCTCATGCCCCGTGTGTATTCCCATTACTGGAAAAAGGGGGATCCCAATTCTTTTTTCAGAAACCAGTCTTCTCATTTGGGGGCCCTTTAAAAGTTTTCACTTTTTGAGGGCTCTGCTAAAGGAAATGGCATTTTTGTAAAAAGAGCAGCCCCAATGAAGAGAAGTTGGATGGTATCTTTGGGAAATTTGCCGATTTTTTTTTCTGCCCGGGAATCCCTTTTTCCCGTGACCCTATTTGCAAGCATCCTCGCATAAGAAATTCTTTGGGACAAAAACAAACCCAAACATTGGTCAAGTTTTTAAAAATCCCCTTTTCACACCCTTAGTTCAAAATTCCCCCCTGGGAAAGACGACAAAGTGGTTTTCTTATTTTTTGTGTTTTGGTTTTTTTGTAGTCAATCCCGTTACCTTCAGGTTTAGTTGTTGCCTTTATTTCTGCAGTTTTTTGTCTCAAAGCTTTTAATTCCTGTTCTATTAGTATTTGGCCCGCAAGCTGTTTTCTAAACCCCTTTGGGCAGCTGAAAAAAATTTCCCTTTGGCTGCTCGATTACCCATAAATTCACTGTAAAATGAAACAGGGGTTTCATGCCTTTCCCTTGCCTTTGTATAAATCCACAAAATTTTTCAAATGAAGGGTTTGAAGCTAATCTTTTTTTTAAAATTCAAAACAACTGTGTTCCATTTTTCAAAATAGTGGGAAAAGGTAATTTTACCGAACAGTTTCTGATTTCCCCAGGATCCCTTTTAAAACAGTCAATTGGGGGCACCTGCTTATTGCCCTTTTTCAGTTCAGAAAGAAATCAGAAACCATTAAAGCTGGGCCATCAGGTTGAGTAAAACTTTTGGGCCAAAGCATACAAATTTTTTTTCCCTTTGGCCAAAAGAGCAATGTGGAAAAAGGATCACCAAAAAACCTTAAATGGTTATTATGTATTGCCTCTTTGTAGGGATCTTCAGTGATAGTAACCCACTAAAAAGGGGAAATTTTTTGCGCTCCATCTGTGTACTTCCCTAGGGGAAAAGTTTTTTCACAAAGTTGTCAGTTTTTGTTTTTATGGGAAAACTTAAAGATTGTTAACCATGCGGGGAATTTAAAAACAAATCCCTTTGAAAAACCTCTGGTTTTGGGCGTGGGAAAAATTTTCTCGGCTTGCTTTACCGAGAGGAAAATCTGCCAGCCCTTTTCCCGGGGGGTTTCCGGGGTTTTTACGAGCTTCGGGATACGAGAATCCCATGATACAGATGTGTAAAATTTGGGTCTATTTTCAAAAATTTCGAGATCGAAATTCCCAAAGATCCCAAAATTCAAACCCTGAGTAAAAATTATCAAATTCAAAAAAGGGGCGCCCTACCCCTCCCCCGGGTGGGCAAAGGGGGATTTTTTGGGTTACCCCATTTAGGTTTACCCCAGCAAACCCTGACCCCGAAGGGTAAAAAAGCATTTTGGGGGCGGCCTGACAAATTTGGGGGAAATTTGCAGGTGTTTCGACCCAAAAAATTGGGGCCGCAGTTTAGGGCCCCCCCTAGCAAGGGTTGACCCGAAAGGGGAATTATGGCCCTATGGCGTGGCCCCGACCTTTAGGGGTAATTAGCAGGTGTGGGGGCCCCAAAACCTTTGGGGCCCCTTTCCTACCCTCTCTTGTATCACCCGGGGGTCCTTACATTACAGCGTCTTTTTTTTCTTTTTTCTGCATGTTTTAAAGTTTGATTTAATTTTGCAGTTTGTTATTTTCCGTGCCATTTTTTCTTTTAGAATCTTTTTATAAAAGAAAAAGTAGTTTCCCGTTTTGGGTAATATAGACCGGGTGTGTGTTTGTTGTGTTTGTATGTTTATTTTTGTTGAAAAAAAAGTTTTTTTTTTTTTTTTTTTTTTTTTTTTTTTTTTAATTGATGGGGTCCTGGAAACCAAATCTATATTTTACCATTAGTTATTTTGTTTCGTTATACGAGATTTCACTTTACGAGTATCCCGGGTGGAACCTAACTGCTCGTATCTTCGGGACCTCCCTGTATTGCACTATTCTCTAACTGACTTGGTGGACTAGAGTGAGTTAGGAAAGATTTCTTAGCATTGTCTTGCTACTTGATTGGTTAATCGGATCGCAAACAGTTTTTGACATGAAGCACCTGTGAATCATACCTTTGAGTGAAAGCATTAGCTAGGATTCAGTTTCTTTACAGTAGTATTACCTGTGAAGGGATCCTCCCTTAATTCTTCCCTCTGCATAATCTACTAAAGAACTGTGATGGCTATGGAATTTCACATTCTTATGAGGCTGTTTTTAAATTTAAATTTTATCAGAATATGGCTTTCCTGCTACTGAACTTGAACTTCAGATTGCATTTGCCCTTGTGTGTTTAAGTATTGAAGAAGCTGCTCCTGCTTTCCAGCAGATTCATTATCAAGATGAAATGAATTCAACCTGTTTTTTAACCTCACCCTCCCCCAAAGCCATACAATGCTTCGCTTCACTCATTGATGCACCATTTTCTGACCTTTCATTATCATCTTGATATTCCAATGCCATCTTCCGCTGTGTTTCTTTGACTACTAGTTCCTGCCTTTAGGCAAGGAAGAAACAGAATTTCTAGAAGTCTTAATCTCCACAGAATAAATTTTTCATGCTGCAAAGCCTGAAACCCCGTCTCTGATATCCTCTATAATTTTACAATGGTATTCCTCACTACTACTTAATTCGGTTAAAATGCTGAGAAACAAGGGGGATCAACTTCCATTAACCTTTCACATGCACAGAAATATTTATCAAACTTCATCTTCTCAGAATTTCTAATATCCTGCAACTCTAAGATTCTACTTCATGATATTGGCATGAATGTCACTAGCTACCTTTCTCCAAGCACGTCTGCTGAAACAACTCTCTGAGTGCAGAGAGCAACATTATGTTCTTTACCCTTCTCTGTTTGTGTTCTCCTTCTTACACTAGGTGCTCCAAACATCCTGCACTCATGACTATCAATACCACTTCTGTCACCCTTCTCTTCTGTGGCAGAAATCTCCCCTGTATGACTCATTGTGCTTACAGCATGTACAGGTGATCAACTATAAAACCAAAACTTCTTTAAGTCACCTCCTTTACCCTTAGGTATATCCTTATTCTTGTGGTGAACTGTGCGGGGTTTCTGCTTTCTGCCAGCAGCCTTAAAGTGAGTGAAGAATGGATCGCTGACCTACTTGTTGAGTGGAGGCTAGTGTGAGTGGAGTACGTGCTTCTGATCAGCACGGGGAGAGGAGGCCTTCCTCTTGTTACGTCCCCCGAGCCGTGGCGCATCGTCTGCCAGTTGCCAGCAGCGTTTCGTAGCTCGGGTATTTACAGATTTGATTGCGGATTATTAAAAAACGGCTGACTGGATGCAAAAAGTGAAAACATATTGTTGATACACTCGATAATGGCTATACTCTAACTACATAAAATCAGGAATGAGAAATGGTCGGGACGATTACTTTAACTTTATTGAAATGAGTGCTAGATTTGCAACTGTGGTATGGCCACATACTTTTGTTCTTATATTAATACACCTAGAATTATCATGCAAATCGTACGATAATAGAAAATCGATCGTACATCGTACGATTTAATTGATTGATTTAATGCTAAAAAGGGAAAGTGTGCCAGACATCAGAGGTCATATGGCACTATGGCAAAGCATAATGAAGGGGAGGGGTTATAAGGAAAGAGTGAAACAGTAGGGGAAGGGGAAAGGAACGAAGCGTTATAGCAGTAGGGTTAGATCAGGGGAAGGACGTGATTTGTTGGAGAAGGAGATCATAAAAGGGGAATTGGGGAAACAGGGGGGTGAGTAAGGAAATTTTCTTGGAGGCGGGATAACTTGAGGCTTATAGCAAGAAATCAGGAGACAAAGGTCTTGTCTGTGGGTCAGAAGTCGTGAATTTTCCAATGAAAAAACAACAGAGTGTAGAGTCAGAGGGTGATGATAGTCGGAATGGTAGCACCGGAGTTAAGGGGTCAGCAGGATCAGGGTTTATCAGGTGGGGATCAAGTGTAGCAGGTGAAGTACACGTAGTAGGGTCAGGGGGCGAGGGGACAGGGAGGGGGATTGTTGAGACAAAGGGAGTCGCGAGTACAGCCAGGAGGGAGGGGTAAGTTAAAAATAGATTTAAACAACGGGACGGTTAGAGGTAGTAGAAGAAGAGGGAGAGGACATAGGGTGATCAAAAGGGGAAAGGGGGGAAGGGTGGAGTGGGGAGAATGATGGAGAAGGCGGGGAAGAGCAGGAACAGGGGGGAAGTTGGGAGTCAGAAGAGGAAGAAGGGTAGGCGGAAGGTGGGAGGGTAGAGGATGGATCTCAGCTGAGACTTTTAGGGTTGAGAAGAAGGTGAGGATGATGAGGAGGTTTGTGAAAGGGCAAAGGGGTCTGTCCTGAGGCTGAGCGAGGTACTCCTCTATCATAGCTATGGTCTCAAAATGGAGAGTCGGGGAGACCTGGGACACAGAGTTTCTAGGAGGAGACGTAGAAAGTGGGGCGTGAGGACTGAGGAGAGGGAGAGATAGTGGAAGGTTTCGGGGGGGGGGAGGGGAAGAACGTTTAGGTCGTCTGACAAGAGGAGGCCGAAGGATGCTTTGAGGAAGGGGTGTGGGGATCGAGGAAGGAGTAGAGGTCGGAGTATCTGGACTAAGACGGAAAGAGGATTAGCTAGGGGAGAGAGGGGAGAACGAAGGAGCAACAGGGAAAAGAGGGTAGGAGAGGTTGTGGTAGGGGGATAAAAAAAAGTGGGATTGGAAAAAAAACTGAGAGACGGGTGTAGGCGAAAAAAACCTAGGCGGCGAGCTTCTTGGCGGGCTTCCATAGAGTTAAGCCCTTTGTAAATCTGATGGATGCCACTTCCGATTCAAAGTGGTAGACAGGGCAAAACCCCCGTAGAAAACATTGTGGGAACGACCACAGTTCGCACAAAGTGGGAAATGTTGCGACCCGTGGAATGAGCATGGGGCCCGGTTGACACAAAGAGGGCAGGGGGGCAAGGAATGGCAGTGCTTGGGAGGGTGGCCAAAACGCCAGCAGGACTGGGACTGGCGAGGAGTAGGGCGGTAAGATTTAACAGAGTAGTTTTACCCCGGCAACATAAATGCTATCAGGGAGATCTTGCTTTTGAAAAATGGGCTTTGGCAATATTGGTAGGGGACTTACGGTGGCCCGGGGTGGGATGGTGGTAGCAGTAAACTGCAACGGCATCATAATCCTCTGCCAAAAGGTTTGAGGAGGACATCCGCGCACCCCGGACCATTCGGTGTCATCGAACTGGGCAAGAACGCGTGGGGATGGAAACTGTTCCAGTGCAGGTGTTAAGAGCTATGTCGGTGGGGATGCAGAAAGAGTTGCCGTCGAGGTCTTTTAGGTTGAGCAATGCATTAGCTTGGGCCTTGGGGTCACAGTCACCAGGCGGGAACCGGTCGGGGCGGGTACGGAATGCAAACTTGCAACTTACCAACTTGCCATTGGAGGCAGCCGTTAAACGTTTGGGGGTTAGCAGAGAAGGGGCGGGGGGCAGGGACGATGGGAAAAAACGATCCCACTTTGCAGGACCAAAAGAGCGGGCGAAGGAGGGGGGAGGGAGAGTAGTAGATGTGCGTGGACGTGAGGAAGGGGTGACCGTGCGGAATGTAGGTTCCCCGGAGGGAGAAGGGTTGTAGGGTAAAGAGTAGCTATACAGGATGAGGAGGAGGGCAAGAAGGTTGTGGAGGGGGAAGGGTAGGGGAAGGATCTGGAGGGGGAAGAGCAGGGAGGCAAGGATGGAGAAAGGTATGGAAGAGGTAGTGGGATTGTGGGCTGGAGTGTCACCCGGTGCTGAGGATGGATTCATGATCTGGCTAGGGGCTCAGAGCACTAAGTGACTTTGAGGGGCGAGTTTAGGGAAAGGGCATATCAGTATTCCGGGCCGTAGTCCCAAAAAAGGAGCAGGGGTCGGTAAACCCGGGGAGCAGTAGGGTCATAGGTAGAGGGGCTGGCCCTAAAGCCCTATAGGAGTTTAATTATCATCATTAGCCAAAGGTAAGCCTTTTATAAAGAGGGGGAAATAAGGCATATACTTGCATTCTTTTTGGGTGCAAACGAGAAAGCTGTGCCTTTCCAGAGAGCTTATCACCCGTTCCCGACCTCCCGACTATACGGCCACGATAAATGTGTGGAACGTGTATGCGCCGGGGAGAGGCTAGCTGTTGTGAAGCAGATTGTCCGCCTCACGGGCCGTCATCAGCATGTTTTCACGCCACTCCTGGAACTGGGCTGTTATTTTTCCCGTGCTTTTTACAAAAGTCATGTTTATACGGAAATAAGGCGTGGAAACAAATTATTTTTTGTGGATTAGGTAATTTAATGAACATTCAACATAATTATGGAAAGTAAAAAATGGTCTGGACGATTACTTTAAGGGGAGCTTCCGGTTAGAAGTACGAAAATAATCTGGAATTTTTTTTAAATACTGAAAAAATTCCTGAGCAATGGCAAACACCTTTAGTAATATAATTCCGAAGTTTTTTTGCACGATTCCTATGGTTCCAGTAGTTATCGCATGGTTCTCTCCACCCTACCCCCCTTACTACTCCCCTACATCGTGCCAGAGAGCTTCTACCGAGAGGGTTCACTCCGGCCGCGCCATTTGAATTCATGGACGGCAAGCGATCCTTAGCGGCAGAGGGGCCTCTGACAGTCGCTCATGCAGAACGAGGGGGAATCTCATCTCCTTATGGTGATGATGGGGTGATAATGGAAGGTGGGAGAGAGGGAAGGAAGGAGATATGTAGAGAAGGAAAAGGAGGAATAAGGAGTAAGGGAAAAATTGGAGGGATGAAGAGTCAGAAGAGGAACTGACGAGGAAAGAAATAGGAACCAAAGAAGGGAAGGAATTCCTCCACTCACGCGTTACCCATCTTCCCCCACCCATTCACTCACCCATTACCCCACATGCGTTACCCATCTTCCCCCACCCACTCACTCACCCATTACCCATCTAATATTGGGTCTAATATTGATGTACATGTTGTCATACTTCATAACATAAATATCACAGTGATTCACGCATATTTAATATAGATTTGGCATATCCAATTCTAGCCAGACGCTCCTCTTAAGGTGTGGCCATATCATGCAGGATCACATGTCCTAACTGTACAATGATACACACAGTTCATTAATTGTACGTAGTAACATTATTATGTATAAGTCAATAGAATGTTTTACCTAATAGTTGCGGTTATCAATGTCCTATCCAACAGATTTGGAGATGCTTTTTGAAAATTTCATGACTATACTCGCCGCACTTTAAGGTGGCAAAAATGGGGCCCCTCACTACCCTCTTCCGAACACACACGGATTGGCTGAGGTGTTGGGTGTTGGGGCTTTAGGGCGGAACTTGGAGTAAGGCATTCTCACCTAACACCTCGATTAGTCAGCCAATCCCGTTAGTTTCGAAAGAGGGGAGTGAAGAGGCCCCATTTTTTTAAAGGGCCCCCATCAACTTAAAGTGCGGCAACTATACATGCAGTAAACCCTCGATATAACCGATGGTTTGGGGGGAGGGTTCATCCGATATATCCGATAATCTGTTATATCCGAAGAAGTAGAATTTAAGGTACACACAACCCTTGTTTTCCCGGACCTCCATTTCCCAGAAATCGGATTTGCGGGTCAAAATCCGAGGTCCGGGGATATGTCAAGAGTCCAGGTCAAATGCCTGGTCCAGTCCGTAAATTGACAAAGTTGTCCGGCGGTCCGAGCGTCTCTTGTCACCCCTGGTCAGTGTCCGCGCCTTCCGCCAGGTTTGGCCAGCATGCTCAGCGGTCGTATTGTTTACATTTGGGCACAAGACACTCACGGTTCACCTGCACCGCCTCCGTCAGTCCCCTGACCCACACTGCCCCTGGTGCAGGAACGTGTCTGAGACTATTGAACACTTTCTGCTGCAGTGTCCGCACTTCCACTCCCACCATGTAGTGCTTACGCTCTCAACTCCTCACCCTGAACGTCGCCACCTTTGACCTGCCCACCCTGCTTGTGGGGGCTGGCCTCCCGCCATGTGGCAGCATGCACAGCGGTCGTATTGTTTACATTTGGGCACACGACACTCACGGTTCACCTGCACCGCCTGACCGCCTCCGTCAGTCCCCTGACCCCCACTGCCCCTGGTGGCAGTGAACGTCTCTGAGACTATTGAACACTTTCTGCTGCAGTGTCCGCGCTTCCACTCCCACTGTGTTGTACCACATTCTCAACTCCTCACCCTGAACGTCGCCACCTGTGACCTGCCCACCCTGCTGGCGGGGGCTGGCGTCCACCCCTCCCGGCAACACGCTGTCATCCGCCTCACCTGTGCCTTCCTGAGGAAGACAGGTCAACTACAGCGCCTGTGATAGCATCATAGGACATCACCAGGACTCATAGTGTTCCCCAAGGGATCCTCGCAGCCCTAAAAACACAACAAAGTGACGTAAAAGTCCGCGGCGGGGTAGTTGATATTGGCGGTTGTCGGACAGTAAATACTAGAGTAGGATAAAACGTCCGGGGGTGGGTAATGGCCTTGTAGTCCGTTTGCCACCCATAAGTGTTTCTGTACTAAACCTTGTTCTCATGAG
This sequence comes from Chionoecetes opilio, assembly GCA_016584305.1. Taxonomy (NCBI): domain Eukaryota; kingdom Metazoa; phylum Arthropoda; class Malacostraca; order Decapoda; family Majidae; genus Chionoecetes; species Chionoecetes opilio. The sequence continues at coordinate 582 of JACEEZ010012249.1, read as the reverse complement.
AAATGTATTGTTTTTTTATGGTTTCATACTCGAATGGGTCTATAGAAAAGATTTAGCTCGGTAGCCAGAGTGCAACCTTGGGGAACTCCGATAATTGGCATAAATCTAAGATGGCCACCGCGGACGGAGTGGAAAATAACTTTTCAACCAATCAACCTTCAATCACGTGTGATACATTTTTTCCGTATAATTTCGATGTGAGGAACCATTTCTGAGGTCAGTTGCGTGGTTTGGGGTCAAATTCAGGGTCAAAGTCAAGTTGAAGGTAATTTCGGCCAAAACATTTATTAATATACTAATAATTGCATTATCAGAACGAGGGTGGTCAAGTGTTTATTCATTAACGGCGATCACTCCCGTTCATCATCAGAGCCGAATGCAAGATCAAGAAGATCAGTTTCCTCGTCATTTTCCACATCTGCTTCTCCTTCCTCTTCCACTTCATCTTGGTCTACGTCTCCTGTCTTGAAGGAGTTCAAGCAAGCGTCACTAGAAACACAAGCGCAGTACAGTGAATGATATCTTCCATGGTGACAGCTGCAACGTTCACTATGCCGCATGCCTTCCGGGCGGGCTGTACGG